>CAKAOH010004061.1:0-45628 GCA_916701665.1 Sebastiscus tertius
GTGTAAAGTAAGTGTAAAGTGTCGTATTTCTCAGTTCACAAAGTGCTGCACTAATTTAATGTTCTCAGTATCTTGGTTGAAATAGGTGGTCCTCAGTTTAGTGTCAGTTGGCTATTTCCATTAAGTGGTCCTTAATTGAAAATAACGTTCTGACGTCAGCTCAACGTCATTACGTCAGCTCAACGTAAGAATGTTAGCTCAATGTCTCTAAATTAGCTAAAAAGTCGTCAAATCAACATCACTGACACTCCCTCCAAAATGATCATTATGGACATAAACATATCTTTATTAACGTAAACAACGAACATGGCTTTTGTTAGTACTCACAGCTGTCAAAGTTAACAGGTCGTTGGTTGAAGACTGCGGTGATGCATTGAGTTAACGGGCAGAGTCAGGAAGGTAGGTCGTCCAATTATCTTCTTCGTTGGTGTTTATTGGCGGTTGGCAAAACCAACTTATAGGGGCACTACTGCCACCTACTGGACTGGAGGGTGGAGCAGGAGATTGGCAGGAACATATTACCAATCATTATTTCTTCTTCTTCTTCTTCTTCATTTGTTGGCAGTTGGCAAACCAGTTTAGAGGGTAATTACCGCCATTGTCCAATCCGGACAGATTTATTACAGTCGTGCAACAATCACAGACACCGGATTTTTTGTTTGTTTTGTTTTTGTAACAGCAAACATTTTTTACCAACTCTAGCTTCAAGTGGTTTACACTGAGGCACTATCCATAACAAAAGGGTGATGGCACCACCACCAAAAATGCATGTACATGATCATCCAGTCCATGTATATCCATCCAGTATTTCCAGAACACTTGACTTGTATGTAGTATATTATTGTATTCTTATTTTATTGTTGTTCATTATTGTTCCCAGCTGTCATTTCTATTCTGTGTAAGTACAATGAGAGAGCTACATAAAACCAAATCAAATTCCATTTATTTATTGTATGTTCTTGGCAAAATAAAGCTGATTCTGATATTGACGAACATGTAAAGAATCAGAATTTAAAGCTATTATGTGCGGAAATACATAAAAGTTTTCCATTCCGTACCTCCCAGTGATAATATCAAAAGGATGCAGTTACAGACCGCTGCCCCTCAGGGACTTGACCTGGGAACTTTTATGTGTTTAATAGCCATTATTAAAGGGACCAGACCAATGCCAGATACTACAGCATCTCTATATACCAGAAGCTATAGTTTAACCATACTTGGACAACTCAATACAACACATAAAAGACAATATACCAAATACAATGATACAAGACCAATACCAGAAACCACTTAATGAGAAGCACTTGGTCTTACATGTCTGATCTCTCTTTAGAAACGGAGACAAATGGGCTGAAAGCAACACGTGTTGCATAAATTGTCACCAGGATTGTCTCATTCTTCTACAAACAAACGCTTATGCTATAATGACATACAGATTTTCACAAATAGTGGCTTTAAAAAAGATGTGGATCTGTTATCATATATACAGTACTACATCAGAACAAATTAACTCTAAACCAAAAATAAAAAAATATCAATGGGGTGGAGAAAGCCCTATATATCCGTGTTAGTGTCCCCAAATCCTCTGACATGAATAAATAGAAGCATTGACAAGCCAACGTAACATCTGCAACAACACAGCAGAATTTAATCAGCATAATTGATATAGTTTAACATCTTACACTCTTTTCTTTTCACACCTCGTCCGCAAATTGACTCGAGACAATTTCTATAATGGAAATCGCTTCCTTTCTCAGGGGACTATTGATTCGATGCTACTTGAAGTCAGGAGACGTGTTCATAGAATTCTGCGCCGGGCAAATATCATCGAGCTATTCTACCTGGTTTGTTTGTGCTCCTTCGCACGGTAGGAGAGCGAGATGAACAGAAACATGGAGATGCTGTTTCAAGGGTTTGCATCATTGCAACACATAGACTACACTTAAAAGGTCCCTTGTTGCTCTGTCTGTCATTGTCGTAGATACACACATACACAGAGAAAGTGTACACATATACAGCACATAAGCATAAGCTCTAATCCTTTTGGTGCCCTAGGCCAAATTCAGATGTGAAGCCCCCCTCCCCCCTGCCGCTCTGGTGTTTGGGTTCAATGTGATTGATCGCAAATTAATCACACTTTTTCTGTTTCAGTTCAAATTGTACCTTAAAGGGAGATTTGTCAAGTATTTAATAATCTTATCAACATGGAAGTGGGCAAATATGCTGCTTTATGCAAATATATGTATATATTTATTATTGGAAATCAATTAACAACACAAAACAATGATAAATATTGTCCAGAAACCCTCACAGGTACTGCATTTAGCATAAAACAATATGCTCAAATCATAACATGGCAAACTGCAGCCCAACAGGCAACAACAGCTGTCAGTGTGCTGACTTGACTATGACTTGCCCCAAACTGCATGTGATGATCATAAAGTGGGCATGTCTGTAAAGAGGAGACTCGTGGGTACCCATAGATCCCATTTTCATTCAAATATTTAGAGGTCAGAGGTCAAGGGACCCCTTTGAAAATGTCCGTGTCAGTTTTTCCTTGCCAAAATTTAGCACAAGTTCAGTAAGGATGTTAAGCTAGTATGACATGGTTGGTACAAATGGATTCCTTAGGTTTTCTAGTTTCATATAATGCCAGTATCTTCGCTCTAGATTTAAAACTGAGCCGGCAACAACCTCCGAAAGATCGACAGAAAATTGCAAGTTGCATTAATGCGTTAAATAAATTAGTGGTGTTAAAACTAATTTGTGTTAACGCGTTATCATCGCGTTGACTTTGACAGCCCTAATTTTAATATAAATAAACAATTGGTTCCTGATATTTTTGGCTTAAAAGTGTTTAGTCAGTTTCACTACAATGTACACTTATATTAAGACATAAGTGCGGCTGGGCAGATAAAAAAGTGTGAAAAAGAGAGTTACAAGGGGTGAAAAGTGTATTTCTTTCTTTATTCATTTATTAGTTAATTTGTTACCTCAATGCAGAAAATGAGGAAGGGCACCCACCGGCATTTAAAAACATTTTTTTGAGCGACCAGCATCCCCCAGAAGGTGGCGAGCCAGGCGACCGCCTATATGGCCTATGCTCTAAGCCGGCCCTGTACACAAGCATTGCCCTGAATTGATCATTCTAACAGTTCAGCTTGGAAAGCAACACAGTTTATTGTTGATTGATATGCACTATAGCGTTTTTTTTTGCAAAGAGAAAACTAGGGATGTGAACACAGGTTGAATCTCTGCTCGATTCAGTCTTTTCTGAGAGCTGAACGGAAAAGGCTGCAGGACATTCACAGAGCTCTCTCAAAATTCCAAACAGATTGTGGGTCTTCTCGACAAAGCTCATCAGGAACGTAAAAATACTGCTCAGTCCATGACCAGCTCCTTTAATTAAATTCAGTTGTATTCAGAAATGTGGTCCCATTCTTTCATTTAAAGAACAATCCAGGCTAAGTGGCTCTGCAAATTACAATTACCCAATATTGTGTAATTATGTCCTCAAAAAAGTCCAAGTACATTCATCAGTCTGTATGAAATTGTCCTTGCTTTTTTCACTTACTACACAGTCAGTGAAACCTGAATGCAGAGTTTAGGTTTCATTTCTTTTTCAGCCTTGAATCAAAATGAGTTCAAAGCTTAAAGCTGAAACTTCCTCAAAAACATAAACTGGCCGCAGAATTGCATTAATGATATCGCACCTCCACTTGACAGCTCTTCAATATGTACCGCCGGCCTCGGCTATTTAGCTACTTTTCAATCTTTAATGACGCGCTAATGAAAAGGCTAGTCAGCACGCCCAATTTTCCCCCTAAGCAAGCCCTGCAACTGCCGGACATAAAATAGCTTTGTAATAAATGCAGTAAGTACTTTTATTCAAACTCCCCCTCTGTGTGCAACGGTATGCACACACACACACCCACACACACACACACACACGTCTGCAAACACTATATGCTCCATGATCTACGGCAAGACTCATTATCACTGTCTTCACCAGGCCCCCTCTCCATCCATGCTCTCTCTACTCAACCACAGGCTCTCACACACACACACACACGCACACATAAACACACACTGACGCACAGATTATGGGCCATCAGTGTGACTGATCCTCCCCAGCAGGGGGGCTGGTAGCCTCAGTTCTGGGAGCTGATGAACATGATCATCTGTCCTCCTCTGTGGTCATTACTCACCAAGGACAGAGGCCAACAGCCCCACTCAGTCACTCCGCGCCTCTCCCCTCACAGTCCATTACGTACCGCTACGGTCTCTTTTGTGCTCTTGGTCTCACACCACATACACCGCCACTACCCCATCTGCTAAAGTCCATGTGTAAATTCTTACAGTTAAAATGATAAGGATGGTGGTTTTTATAGTCTGTGTCTATGCTATACTTTCTGACTTCCCTACTCTGTCTGTGACGCACTCAGCCCATCCGTTCATTCTGAAATCATACATCTTTAAAGGTTCTATATATACGGGATTCAGAGCATTAAGGGTGCTCTATACAATATCCAGAGTATTAATATAGTATCAAACAACTATTTCCTGTGTAAAGATACTGTATAATGGTGTAATTGCATCCTGAGCTGTGCTTTGTGCATGCTGCACGTGCATTTTAGTGCATGTGAGTCCCTGTGTGTGTGTGTGTGCTCCATTGGCCAGCTAATTGTCGACGGTTACCGCTGATAACACCATCCCGACTGATGCCGTCGTCACGGAAGCGTAGCACCCACCCTCCAAGTCCCCTACAGGTTAACACTGTTAGCCGTTGTTTGTACTGTTAGCTCTGTTAGCACCACTGGCTCAGCCATCGCCATGTTGAGACCGTGTAGAGGCAATAGAAATGCCTCTCTGAATTCTGTATAGAGAACCTTTAAAGATGCTAAATTTGATATTCAGAGCATTAATATAGCAGCAAACAACTATTTGCTATGTGAAGATACAGAGGAGTAATGTCTACCTGAGCAGAGAGAGTGAAGTCACTCTCCATCTGTGTGGGTTGTAATCCGAGCTTCTCCTTGTTTCGTTGACATTGCCGGGCCTGCTGTGCGTGCTTTTAGTGCATGTTCATGTGTGTGAATGTCCCCCACTGGCTAGCTCACGCCCGATGCTCTGCACTGATCTCATATGGCGGTTACAGCGGATAACGCCATCCCGGCCAACAGCGGCATTGCGGGAGTGTAGCACCCACCCTCTGGATCCCCCCCCAGGTTAACACTGTTAGCTCTGTCAGCAGTGTTGCCATCGTTTTCACGTTTAGCGCTGTTAGCACTGTTAGCTATGAGCTGCCGGCTCACCCGTCACCATGTTGAGAGCCATGTCGAGGCAATAGAGATGCTCTGAATCTCGCATTGAGCACCTTTAATATAGTGGAAAACAACTATTTGTAATGTAAAGATATAGTGGAGTAATTGGTAATAGGGAGGTTACCGCTGATAACGGCGTCCTGACCAACAGCGTCATCGCAGAAGCGAATAGGGCCTACCCTCCGGTTCCCCCACAGGTAAACACTGTTAGCTCTGTCAGCACTGTTTGTGCTTGTAGTTTTTAACAAACATCACTCAATCAGGACTAAATAGTGTATTTGCCAGGGACTATTTTAACTGCGCATTAATACACATTAGTGAGTATTTATGTCAGCAAGAAGTTAATAATAAAACAGTAAAAAAAACAACAACTGCAATGTCCACATTTATGGTAGTATAGGAATAGGTCACCAGGTGCAACAGTGTGGGCCACTGATGTGTTTTGAATTTTTCTTTTTTTCTTTTTTTAATTGTTTGTTTTTTGCTTGCTGGTCTTTTTATGGGAATTGTTGACAATAAGAGATAATAGAATAATGTCAGCCTTAAGTGTCTAAGAAAAGCTCCTGCTCCATTTTACTTGAGTGCTTTCTTGTTGCACACTTGCAGTGCTTTTTTTCCCTTTTGGCCTCCGTCAACACATGCCCACACACAACGGTTAAATCTGCTGCCACGTGTTTGCATTATTGATCAGGAACACAATGACCAGGGAGAATAAATAAAGATGTGAATCACAACCTGATAGCGTACAGAGGGGGCGGGGGTGGGTGGGGTGTTGAAGCAATACATAGATGTCAATTCCAGCACACGTTCCACACACATACATGTTCATGCAGCTCAGTTTTGCAGATTCATTACCATGCGACAATTTCATGCTAGTGTTCTCTGCTGGCTCCACCCTCTCTGCTCCTCCTCTCATACACATTAGAGAGAGGGGAGGCGAGAAGGAGGAGGAGGAGGAGGAGGAGGAGGAGGAGAAGAGGGGGCAGAGTCACTTGACCTTTTCTGTTCCTTGGCCGTTTCCCCAGTCATCCAAGCAGAACGAAGGGGGGAACAAAGAGATAATGGGAGAAGAGGTGTGTGAGTGCATGCATGAATACAGGCATGTAAGTGTACACACACTCTCAATCATACAAGTGTGACTGTTTAAGATTGCATCAACGTTTAGCTGGATACAATCTGAAAATGCTGTTTATGAAAACTACCTGAAATTGAGGTAATTTTTGTAAAGATTTCCATTCAGAATGAAACATCTATATTCCTTCTTTCTCCTCTTGTAGTACAACTAAATTATGCACCGCAGCCATAAGTAGCGGGACCGACTGCCTGGTTATTCAGTGTCCTAAAGGGTTAATACCATAGACTGTATATAAAGATGGACGACGCGTCTCTGCTTCCTCTCACTGTACAGAAGTGAAGCCAAAATATCACAGATATCGGAGCTGCCATCATGAGATTTTTATGTCATTTGGAGCCAGTAGTGAGTGATGAGCGGAGGAGCCGCAGTATTGAGGTCACCCGCCCAAACCAATCACGAGCAGAGCACGGCCGCAGCTGGTCACTGAGAGAGACTCACAGCTGTCAATAATGACGTCTCACCCCTTTTTATAGCATCAAACAACTAATCAAAAACAAATTTAGCAGAAAAATTGACACTTGAACATACATCAGTGTGATAAGAACGACCTAAAATGACTTAAGAACTTATTTGAAGTGTACTTTTTTTAGTTTACGTTATGACATATACTGCAGCCAGCCACCAGGGGGCGATAGAGATATTTTGGCTTCACTTTTGGGGAGCTGCCATGTCATCCATCTTCATATACAGTACAGTCTATGGTTAATACCACGTAAACCACAATGTTCCCAGTTTGATTTCAGCTGGTGATCCTTATTGCATGTCACCCTCCGGTCTCTCTCCACATTTCCTGCCCACCTCTCTACTATACACTTTCAATAAAAGGTAAAACAAAAATTCCACTCTATCTCCATGATACCTCACTGAATACTGTATTTCAATATGATGGCATCTTCATTCATCTTAGAGGGAACATCGGAGAGATTCAGGCCGGACATGTTTGACTCAGATGAGGAGTCTGTTGTGCACCAAAATCGGAGACTAGCAGCCGTATCAGAATGGTTAGTGTAGATAGCATCTTTTATTTGTTTATGTTGTTTCTTAGTTTGCTAGCTTGTAACTGTCAGTGGCTGACACAGCGTTAGTGGTTATGAAACATACAATAATACCTCGTGGGATTTTTTTATAGATAGTGGAAGGAAGCTCCAGGGTCTACTTTAGAGTTTGGCTGCAAAATGCATGAAAATATAAATTAATGGTTAATTGATTTTTTTCTTTGGCAAGTGACCGTGGTATAAGCGGGATAATGCCCTTTCCGACGCACAGGTAATGGACATCTCTAATGAGGTAATGGACATCTCGTCGGGCATTATCCCTTACTTGTTTATCAGGTACGTGTATGGAACTACACTGCAGACTCTCATATATCATATGTACTGTATGTCTCCGGTATGATTGGAGATTGGAGTATTAGTTGTGGACATGGTGTAAGTCACAATAATGAGGGTGAGCAGTTTGACACCCCTGCTGCCGTCCCCTCTCTTTATCCTCCTTCTGCATAATGCCACAATCATTTTTTTGACACCCTTTGGGAGCAGGGGAGTGAAGAGGGGTTGTGGTGGGAGGTGAGAAAAGGGAGGGAGGGAGGAAGGAGAGGAGGAGAGGAAATGGGGCGATGAAAGAAGGTGGTAGTGAGAGAGAGAGCGGGTGTTTGATAACAGTAGGCTACCAGTCCCTGATGTATTGTACCATCGCTGTGTTATTCCCTAGACGGGACACTGAAAACGCCGCCAAGTGAAAAGGTGTTAATGTGTCTTTGAAGGAGATATACGCCTACGCACATATACAGTACACTTACACACACACATACACAAGGATGGCTCGCTGTAACACACACACACCCATGCCCACACACAAAGCCATGGTGGCAATAATAGATACAGAGTGTTTTAAATGGGCGCAGGGGAGCGGGCGTCACTCTTTACTTTATTCAGATGGGTGTGGAGACAATCGTCATTAGCTGCCAGGCGTTAATCACACCAACATCTCATAATGAAATTAGATTACAGATGCATTCTAACAATATCTCTGGACAGATTGTTTTTATTGCCTTCATTAGTATTTCTATAATAGCCTGTTTGTGATTTGTTAGTGGATTTATTACAATCACACTTTCTTTTTTATTAATGCAAATGAGATAATAACCTTTACGTGTGGTTTGACTATAAATCAGAGTTTAAATAATTGTGGGACGTCACAAGTGAGAACAGAGGGAGGACAGGTCGTAGTTCATAAACTGGAATCAAATTAGTGACATCGAGACTTTAGCAGGATGTCGCTGTTTTATCTTTACATCAGTCTCATTTGAAAAGCAGGTCACACTGGTGTCTGGGGGGAGGGGTGCGTCAGGGGAAAAATTGGGTAAAGCAGCCCATGGGATGATGACCGTCATTGGATAATGAGTCCTTGTGTTGCAATTAGTTCCGGGTACAAGATTTTGTGGTGTCATCAAGGTCTTTCAAAAGTTTTGGGTTGCGGTCGAAAAGTATTTTTTTTGCTTACGAAGGTTGCAAACTAATAGTACATGTCCACACCTCTGTCCTTTCCATGCTTCCCGTTCATTGTCTATGTAACCAGCTGTGCAATGCATTCTAGTAGCGTGGCGGCGCGATTCAAGATGCGGGGCGTCACGTTGGTCGCTCCTTATTTGCATGAAGTCGAGGTCTAGGCTACTTTATGTAAATCACAGGCGTCCAACGCGACCCGCCGCCTCTGGGAACTCCCAAGAAACTTTTAGACTAACCTTTGTCAATTCAAAATGAAGACAGATTTAGCAACTGCATCGCTTATTTCTTGCCTGAAATGTTTTCAGAAACAAATTTTGGTGAACTATTTTCGTGCAGAGAAGAAAGTTGTCAAACGAGCCGCCATGTTGGTTTCAGTTTGAAGGCTGGAAGCAGCAACCCAAAAGAGAAAGCGTTCATCACATCAGGTGCCTAGTACCTTGTGGCAGCCTATCAAGCATCCAATGCTGGGAAGCGAGGTAATCCCTCGCAATAAAAAACGCCCCTGTGGACACATACCATGAGTGAAATTACCCAGAAGTAGCTCAGTGGCAGCCATTATAAGAGCTGGTTGAATTCTCTAAATGCTAAGGAAATGTGTTTCAATGCTTCTTTTCTTATCTCCTTTAGCATAGGGCACACTGTACCATCCTTTAGAAAAGGAAAGGAGATAATGTCGTCCCACAATTCCTTGCAGCCGCAACAATTAAAGCGACTCACCATTCAGCCGTCAATAACATCTTGTTGTTTAATTGTACATTATGGATAAATTGAAAGTGTGTGATTCAGTTTTGGACCGGAATCCTTATTTGAATTGTACAGCATTGAGTTTGTCACTGTGGTTATTTTTCTATTTGTAAATAAAGTTGCTTTAAACATCCGTAGCCTAGTGTAAGTGCAGTCAGATAGTATGAGATGGTTGATACCGATGGATTCATTAGGTTTACTGGTTTCATATGATGCCAGTATCTTCACACTAGCTTTAAAACGGAGTCCGGTACAACCTCTGGAAGATTGACTGCATTAATGTGTTGAAGAAATTAGCAGCGTTAAAACGAATTTGCGTTAACGCGTTATTATCGCGCTAACTGTGACAACCCTTGTTGTTGACTATTAGATTTATTGATTGCTGTCGGGATGTAATGAGAATTTTAACTAATATAACAAAAAAAGTTTCTAAAATTATTACCAACTTTGCCTTTAGATATTACTTTCAAAATATGATTGATGATTAAGCAGCTTAACTTACTTGCAGTCCTTTTCTCTGGACTTGTTGGATGAAATTAATTCTCTATGAGCAGGTGGCACATATGTCACTTTGGAATTAGACTCTTCAATTAGCCCGATCACACTACTCTCGGACGCTGTGGCCAAAAATAAAGGATCTTGTGTAATTGAAGTGATGTCGCTTTTGAAGTGGATGGATTTCCAGATGGATTTTTGCTTCTGACCATACATTTTTGGCTGAGCACTGAGCAATTAGGATAACAAGGAAGCGCAGCGGGGTTACATTTTTTTAATGCAAGTCACAAACAACATCTCGCTCACACCATTCTTGACAAGCACATTTGAAAAATCACCAGATTATATTGAGTATGACGTTATTCTGAAAGGTATTAGATTGCTTTTGGCAGAAAAGATAAAACATGAAAAACAAATCCTGCTCTGTTGTCACAGAGCAACTTTTTATCTTTCCTCTGTGAAACTCATCTTTTAATATCGTTACCAGAGGGTGAAAAGAGAGAGTAGATCGGGAGAAAAGGAGGGCAGATGGACACAGAGAAAGTATGTTTAAAAAGAGCAAGAGAAAAAGAGGAATGTTGAGGTAGAAAGGAGGACACAGTGAAATCAGGGCCAAGCCAACTGTCAAGTAGCCATGTGGCAGTTTGCAGATAAGACCCATGACTAAGTAATCAGGAATATACAGTGTGATCTGCTGCTCGCCGACACGTTCCCGGATATGACATCTGCCCGGCGGCCTCATTTCTCTACCACAGCAGGCCGGCTCTGAGGCGACGCACTCGGCAGGAACTGAATCCGATAGCGTTTCTCCAAAGGATTGTTATTCCAGCCACCACTGCTACTGCGCCAGTATTTTAAAATATCAACACAGATAGCGCAAACCTATCGTGACTCCAGATAAAGTTCAATTATACAGTTTACACAAACGGCCTCTGTTCGTACGGAGCACACGCGTGTGTGTCCGTTCCTCTTTAGCAGGATGATCCTTTTATATTTAAATCTGTGTGTGGTGGTGGTTCAGGGTTGCGGGGCGGTTTATCGGACACTGAATGCACTCTGTGCAGGTGATGGGAGATTAGGGAACGCCACTGTTTCCAATTTTTAGAGCCGACTTCAGACAGCCAGGAAAATGGGACAACTGTGACTTCTTATGCTTTTTCCTTCACCTCTATTTCGTCCCTTTAACCACCTTTTTTCCCTTCCTGTCCGTCCTCTTCTCCCTCTACATACCCTTCCTCCTCTTACTCATTTTTGTCTTCGTCTCACTTCTTCTTTCCTCTTTCTACCTGCCTGTCTCCGTCTCTCTATCTCTTGTAGTCACAATTGTATAGCAGTGACATTGAATGCAAAATGATGACTCTGTTTCTGCTTTTTACAAAGACAAAATTACTTGAACAGTTTATGTTTTATAGTTTCAGAGTTCTGTTAGATTAGAAACTTAAAGGCACAATTAATAGGATGTTCACGCTCACGTGTGCTAAAATCAAGCGCAGCCGGCCAGCTATGTCAACAAAGCACAGAGAAGCTCTGATTACAACACACACAAAGGGAGAGAGACTTCATTCTCTGCTCAGGTAGACATTACTCCTCCATATCTTTACATAGCTAATGGTTGTTTGATGATATATAAATGCTCTGGAGAACCTTTAAGGATAACCTCTAGAGAAAGAAATAACTGCAGTGTGTTTCATCTTTACTGCGAAACAGTGGTGGGCCATGTTAGCAAATGTGCCAAAAGTGTGCACTGTCAACAATAGCTAAACATGCAAAACCAACTCTCGCTGGCTCCAGCTGAGAAAATAAAGCACAGCGCAGTATGCGCTGCAGCAGTCAGACCCACGGCTTCAAATTCTCTTCTTAATAACCAGAGTGATCCCAGCAGCCGTTAGCCACATTTTAGGGCCATGTGCATTTTTTTTTCTCCTCACGGAGGAAAAGGTGAAAGAAAGAAGGGCATGAAAAATCAATTGAGTCAAGTATGAGGGAAATAAAGAGAGAGAGAGAGGAAGCAACGGACTGAGAGTGAAAAATGTGTTGGTTTGTCAGCATGGGCTGGATGTCTCAGGAGACACTGTAGGGAATTCATCACAAGAGACAAATTATATTGCAGTGGTATCCCTCTTTCCTTAGTGTCTGTGTGCGTGTGTGTGTGTGTGTGTGTGTGTGTGGGCTACACTTGTCCATGTATGTGCATCGGTTATTTCATGAAAACCCTTTAGCATACGGACCATGTCATACATGGCTACCTCCGGGGCTGCGCTTCACAATGACAGTAATTACATTATTGACTGTTTAACCTTTTATATGATACAATAAAAGGCATCATTATGGATGTGTACAGTGTGTGTAGATAAATGTTTGTTTTTGTACATAGAGGTTTGAATTTTATTGCCAGCCGTTAGTTTGATGAACAAGAATAAATGTCTAAATGTCTCCTATAAAAACACCCAAACATTTTCTACTGGAGACTCATCTATCTATCTTTATATAACTTAAGGCGAGACACCCCAGGCAAAAACATCATTTGTAACTGGTATCGAGAATCAAGGAATTTCACTGGGATTAATATTGACTACTAAATTTCTAGTATTGTGACATCCCTACTAACTACAATATGGGACCTTTAATATCTTATTATATTATATGATATCTTATATCATACACAGTACCTAATACGAACACACTTTCATACATCTGTGTTATTATTTTCTGGCCGTAGCCCACTAACATGTTTTGAGATACAGCATGTTATTGTAACGTCGCAGCCTCAATTGTTTTCCAAGTGACACCTCATCATAGCTTTGAGTCGCAGGGTTCAGCCTCACTGCACAATAAATACAAAATGCGCAGTGGCACGTGGCACACTGTGTAATTAAGCAGCTACCTGACACGGGGCACAGGGTGTGTAAATTAGATTACAGCTACGCAAATCAAAGGTGGTTTATAATATCTCCACTGCAGCAATTAAGACATACAACTTTCTGCTCGCTGTAGTCGTAGAGGCATGACATGGAAGGAATCTTCACCCTCCTACTGCTGCTGATAATGAGCATCACTGGGAAATAATGCACACACAGACACACAAGCACACACAACAAGGAGCTGCTCACTTATCAGAGAAAAAGATGATAAAGCTCATTTTGGGAACACAGTGAAAAATGTACTTGCAAGTGCAAATATTGAAGAAAGAGTTTAAATATAAAAATGTACAGACAGTAGATGAGACATTTTAAATCAACACATCCACGGCCAAATACCGCCGTTTGGTCAGTGCCCCTCGGCATCGGAGACCACACAGGTACCCTTCATGCTCTCCTCTATACTTCTCGTTACATGCATAGTGTCTTTCCAAAATAAACTTCTGTTTTCACAGGAAGTTAAGTTTAGGCACAGTTAAGTTAGTAACTTCACTGACTAGCCACTCAAGTGACTAGTTACTCACGTGACTCACGCGACTAACGACTCATGTAACTGACAATACTAACGACTCACGTAACTGACAATACTAACGACTCACGTAACTGACAATACTAACGACTCACGTGACTAACGACTCAAGTGACTGACAATACTAACGACTCATGCGACTAACAACTCACGTAACTGACAATACTAACGACTCACGCGACTAACGACTCACGTAACTAACGATACTAACGACTCACACGACTAACGACTCACATAACTGACGATACTAACGACTCACGTGACTAACGACTCAAGTGACCGACAATACTAACGACGCACGTGACTAAAGACTCACGTGACTGACAATACTAACAACTCACGTGACTCACATGACTGACAATACTAACGACTCACGTGACTCACATGACTGACGATACTAACGACTCACATGACTGACAATACCGATGAGTCACGTGACTACAGACTGACGTGACAAAATAAGTCAACGTTACTTTTAGTTTCAAATAGGCCACATCACTAATGCCGCGGGTGGGTTTACATTGGAGTTAGTCGAAAGCCCGATTCCTTACGTCCTGTTAAACTGCTCAAGAGTGCCTCCATATGTCAGTTTCCGATGCCGAGGGGCACTTAACCAAACGGTGGTATTTGTCGAGTTGGGAGTGAGGACGGGTTGTTTAAAACCAAGAAAATGAAAAAGAATATATATGGAAAGAGATTTGAGTGGGAGACCTTCTCAGGGGTCCAGCATTGGCTGGGTAGTTGGCAGACATTAGGTTACTGTGGGGCCAAGTGAGAGGACAATAAAGAGAGAAATATGCATGGCCAGGAGAAGAGAAAGAGACAGCCACACAGCCAGACGCCTGCATAGACGTGAGGCGTTATAGAGGTCTACGACCAGGGTCAAACTGGTTTTATCACCCCTGTTTATTCCTCGGTGCTGGATGATGAGGACTCCGAATTGCACTAAGATTGGATCTTAAAAAAAAAATGAATATGAATATTATGGTTGGAGGCTGGCAATAACATCGGCCCACTTACAGTACAAACCAATCTCATATCAATACACCGCCATAGATTGGGTTGCAGCGATTACTGAGGCATTCAACGCCTTTATCTCGAAGCTTAACAGATGGCAGACGACTTCTCTTCCTTTTTGTGGCCACTCGCGGAGACAGAATCACCAGAGGTAGATTACAGTTGATGGCTTGGTGCAGAAAAGAGCCTCTGAGTGCGGGTTGTATATCTAACTAAAGCAAGGAATCTCTGTCTGTACGTATATGTGTGTGTGTCCTTCACATATCTTGAGAACTGTTCATCCGATCTACTTCACACTCGGCAGGTGCACTGCTGGGGACCCATGGACATGCAGTGTCGAAGATGGTGCAATTTGGGCACATAACACCTTCAATATTAATAAACTTTGTATAAACAAGCAAGTAGCACTTCCGGGGGCCAAGCAATCAGCCCGCTCCAAATGGGAACACCCCTTTGACCTGTCAATATGAATGATGCCTTTGCTGTCGTGGTTTCAACGTCGATGTCAGCAAACCACCCAACCCGTCTTGAAACACAGACCCCGTCTCGTTTACTACGCTTTGTGGATGTCATTATTTTGCCTTCATCATCCTACATAGCTATACAACTAATAAGTTTATGATGAAATCGTTTACTAGAGCAAAATATTGTTTATCTAGCTTCTTATGTTTTCTCTCAAAGTGTACCAGATTGATGCATTTTACTTTAAAAGGTAGAAAATTTTGCCTGAAAATTCCTTATTACTCCTTATATATTGAATTACAATTCCCTAATCTCTGTAATCAATATGTTCAATTCACGAAATCCAAAATGAAAAAGATTGAGTCAATGTCAACAGGCCATTGTGACCCTTTTGAACTGCTATAACTTCTTCAGCGTACAAAACTGCTAGTGGAAGAGAACTGACAGAGGACGTCAGCAAACAGCTGCTTGTACATCGTGTTTTAGGCTGTCTGTCAGTCCTTAAAAGGAAGTTGTTGAGTCATAACTCCTCACTGTATTGACGTTACCCGACAACTTCCAAACACGCGTGGCTACTTGAAGCTTTTGCTTTATTTACAAGTGCAAGATAAGAAGGTGTGTCAACACCCTTCAACTCCTCTCCCCGACGTCTCCTACGTGCGCTGACAGTGCTCAATTTTGCAAAGACAACAGCGCTATTTGCATAATTGATTACACCAACAGCCTATGGAGCAAGGCACAAGCGGGCCAAAGGATGAAGAGCTAAGCATATGCAAATTCAAAGCAGAATATTCATGCATTCCGACTGCGGCCCCTCTCTCTCCGGGATTTCTCGAGGCGTGTGAATGAAAAATTGTTCCTCAAACTTCGGCTGAACTTTCTTTACCCTCCACTGGCATTAAAGATGTAATACTGTGTTGCATAAAGCTAAATTTGGGTTGTGAAGACACAGAAAAATCTGCCGGATGAGCTGCCTCATTTCTGGCACATTGTTTTTGTTTATGTTTGCTTGTGTGGCATGTGCTTCTACCTGCCGGTGTTTCTTTTTATGTGGTCCCAAGATCCTATTTGTGTGTTATGTGTATTTCATTTCAGTGCCACTTGCATTCACGAGGAAATGCGATGACATTTTAACAAGTTGCTGTGTAAAAGTCACCTCTAAAAAGCATAAATTGGGGAAAGCGAGTGAACAGGGGAGTTAGTGTGCCGATCAGGTAACCGATTCCCTCCTTGTCAGCCCTAAATGATGAGATGAAAGGCTAAATATGGGCACCGCACTGTGGAGATAGTTGGTGGCAAATTAATTGGACCCAGAAACCGACCAAAATGTGTAAACCAGGAAAGCTTTCGTATTCACAGCTCTGGAGTATCTGCTGCTAGATGACATGCTTTATAAATCACACACACAAAGTGCAAGGCAACAGTATTGAGGCATTTTGTTCTCCTGCTTTACCCTGACAGTGCTGACATCACACGACTCGAACTGCACCGAGTGAAGCTTCTTATTTAAACAACGCGATCACAGAGAAAACGCTTATGGAAACATCGGCTGACACACCGCTGATGCTTTATTTACATCAGTCTCTAATTATGCCTTCCAGTAGACGGCAATACTGTATTACTCACACACACGCATGCATAAACATGCATGTGTTGTGGGCACAAACACACACGTACATACAGAAACTGTACAGTACGGATGCTTACTCACATAAAGAAATCATTTTGCACACAGCGAGAAAGTGGATCTGTGCATCTCTAACAATAACCGTATTTATGGTCACATCTAGACAAGAGCGATATAAGGACTGATATAAACTGTTGTGAGTGAGCTTTACCTTGGAAGTACTTTTCTTTGGCATCCCTACATCTACAACACATGTACACCAGCGGCGCTGGAATAAGTTTTGAAGTGGTTGGGGCCAGCTTTGGATGACGTAGGCTAATGCAGTGGTTCCCACAGGAGTTTGAGAGACTGTGGTGGATGGACCTCGGACCCTCTAGGGGGGTCCAAGGGCATGCTCCCCCAGAAGGAAAACACATCAATTTGGTGCACTTTGAGAGCAGAATTCCGAGGCTAGATCTATGAAGAACTTGGTTCTCTAGTAAACAGTTTAATCATAAAGGTTGTATGGTTATGAATGCTGAAAGTCACAAAGCATAATCATGGTAAATGAGACGGGGTGCCGACATTGACCCAGACCCCTCGCACTGAGGACAGTCCGCCCCGGTTGACTTGAATCCCGTCCCTCCCAACAGGGAGAGAGGGCGCACAGCGCAGCGAGAACTCAGCGAGAACTAGGCAGCCCCGGGCAGGAGCGAGGTCCGGGCGACGGGTACTTTAAATCTCACAGCTAGGCTTTTTGTAAGTTAGGATACTCAACGGTTGTTTATGATTGGATAAAGATCCACAGATTATTCTGCTGTGCTGGTTGCAAAATGTGGATAAATATATTATTCAGTGCTCTCTTTATTGAGCATCAGCCTTGCGTTTATGCATGTATTGTCGAAAAAAATATACATGTAGGGCAAATAAACATTTCAGTTCAGGTTCGGTTATGTGAGACACAGCTGAGACGGAGCCGTGCCGACAGCTGCTGCACAGATTAAAATGAGAGCAAATCTGTAGAGTAAAAAACACACCCAGGGTGGACGGGAATGATTGAAATGTCTTTTTTTACCGCATTGCAATATATGAGCATTTTTGCGGGGATACAGTGATTCGCAATCTTAAATAGAAAGTGGGACAGGGCCGTAAAGTGTGAGGGGGCCGATGGCCCCTTGGCCCCCCTACTTCTGGCACCCATGATGCACACACACAGACACACAAACATATCAACCCTCCTCTTCGTGGCTCGCTGATGTTAGGACATCAGTAGAACATGAAGTGATGCTGTTAAAGCCCTGAGCCTGAGCCGTATCCCCCTCAGACTCCTGTAACATACTTGTAAGCCCATTCTTAATACAGCCTCCGGTCGGTCTGGTGTCGGTGTGTGTGTGGGTGTGTGTGTGTTTGTGTGTGTGTGTACCTGGGCTTCATCGATTGAACCAGGTGCTTGTCATTGTGTTGTGCTTTTGTATTACAGCTCTGCAGTGTCGCTGGTGTGTTCTGGTATTGGATTCCCAGGCAGGAGGCTGGTAAGGAGGCATGTGTGTCCCACTGCTCTACTGGTAACAGATCAATATGCTGAGGAGAGGAGAGGAGAGGAGAGGAGAGGAGAGGAGAGCTGAGTAGAGGAGAGTAGAGCTGAGTAGAGGAGAGGAGAGCTGAGTAGAGGAGAGGAGAGCTGAGGAGATGAGAGCTGAGGAGAGCTGAGTAGAGGAGAGAAGAGGAGGGGAGAGGAGAGGAGAGGAGAGCTAAGGAGAGGAGAAGAAAGCTGAGGAGAGGAGAATAGAGAAGAGGAGAGGAGAGCTGGGGAGAGGAGAGGTGAGGAGAGGAGAGGAGAGGAGAGGAGAGGAGAGGAGAGGAGGGGAGGGGAAGAGAGGAGAGGAGGTAAAACCATCACATTTTAGATCCAGAAGAGAATCCCCCGCAGCCTGTAATTTCGTCCCTCTTCAGGATCGGCCAAATTATCCGACAGCAGCAGTGTGTCTGATCAAAGTTAAGCACCACCAGAACCTGGCCTGTTGGAGGATGAATACAAACCGAACACGGCACAGAGTTGTGTCTCATTTTCTAAATGTCACTTTCATACGGTATACCACCACCCTACTTACCTTGCTTATCTACCGCTGGTCTACATCATAATTATGTAAATTACACCGAAAAAGCTCTTTTTCTGAGCCGCCTGATTGTTCCATCCCTCACTTTGGGGCCTCATAAGCATAAAAAAAATCCCTGTAATTATGCTCCAAAGGCACTGCACTAATAGGGTTATCTATAAACACAGCGATTTGTACTTGATTGGCTTCATTCACGGCGCGTTGCCAGTGCCACTCAAATTATTGCTGCATTGTGTTTCTCGGAAGAAAAGCTCATCCTTCAGGTTTTTAGTTGTTTTTTGTGAAACACAAAAGACGGAAACAAGAGGAATCCACTCAATCAATGTCCAGCAATTAAGTATTATTAAATGATATATCCACAGTTAAAATACATTAATAGCAACTGTTCATTTATTTCTTAGGAAGAAAGCAAATAAACAGATTTCCCACAATATTACATTCTTCCTTTTCATATTTCAGGTATTCAAAATATTTATCTTATTAACATTTTTTATAGTGTATTAAAGGTATTTTTTTTATTAACAAATCATCAATACCATTTGTTATGTTGTGCCATACATCAGGTGGAACGATAGATGTTCACGTTAACTATTGATGCCGTAAGGAATATTAACATATGAATACGTTTTTATAAATATTAGGGCTTTTTTAAGTGGTTTTAACACCACTAATTTCTTAAACGCATTAACACAATCGATCTTTCGGAGGTTGTAGAGGGCACGTTTTAAAGTTAGAGTGACATCATAGGAAACTAGACAATCTGAAGAATCCATCGGCACCAAACATCACATACTAGCTTGTCACAAAGCAGGTTAAATGAAGCTTATGCGTAAATTCAGTCAGGAAGACTAGGGGTGCAATCTCATTCATTCTCATTCATTCTGGGTCACTCTCTCATGGGCTATTACTATGTCAGCTGATTATGGGTGTCTCTCTTTTCAGTGACCAATCAGAGCTTGCCATATCTCCCTAAACCAATCACATTGTTGCTGTCAAAAGTTTAAAAACCGTTCTCCTCTATGCTGTTTCAGTGTCAGTATTCAGCACAAACTGATGCGACCCTCCACCACCCCATCACCTCCAGATTCATCACATCAGAGCAATCCTGCTCCACTTCATTCATCGGATCTGCATCAATCTTCACTACCACCATCACCAGTGTCTAGACCCGGGGGGAATAATCCTAAATCCAACTACGGCATCACTTCCCCCTTATTATGTCACATTGGGACTAAATCGCCAAAGACTGTTACTATTCATAATTCGTGCACTTTGTAATAAATCATCATTCAATTCATATGAGTCTCTCCTGATTGAAATAACGCTCCAAACTTGCACTAAATTTTGGCGAGGAAAAATGGGCATGGCCATTTTCAAAGGGGTTCCTTGACCTCTGACCTCAAGATTTGTGAATGAAAATGAGTTCTATGGTTACCCACGAGTCTCCCCTTTACAGACATGCCCACTTTATGAAAATCACATGCAGTTTTGGGGCAAGTCATAGTCATTAGATGAGTATCAAACACTTGACAAATCTCCCTTTAAGGTACATTTTGAACAGTGGGCTGAAGGAACCTTTTAGTTCCTTGAAAAGTAGACTACAATTACCAGGAACTTCTTGGTGGAAACCCGGCTATATAGTTGTGAAGGATGAATAAAAAGTAAAACTGGTGAATGGGAAAGAAATGACGTCACCTCAGCACAGTTACTTGAACAAAACCAGGCCGACCGAGCTACCAGCCCAACAAACATCCCACCTGCCCGTGGGCTGGCGAGCGTCAGCTTTATAGACTGCATACAACTGCAAACACACTCAGCCAGTCTCACTCACAGCCTGCCTCTCTATCACATTACTCTTCCTCCCACAGGCCAAACCATGAATCTTCATTGGGAGAGATACGGACAAAGACGGAGAACGGGATCGGGGCTACACAATGACTGCGGTGAGTCAGTGCTTGTAATGTGATTTGTCACTCCCTCTGCTCTCCCTCTGATGTGATTACGGGACGAGCTTTTCGGGCCGGCCGTGTCAGACGAGATGGTGGCCTCTGATAGGAGAAGCAGAGCACAAACCAGGAAGTGCTCGGCCAGTCTGCAATCTGTCACACCGGAACCCGGGAATACCGGATTCGAGAGCACGACGGCTGCGGAGGCCTCGGGGGGACTGTGGGGGCGTGTTTACCTCCGTGTCTCTGTGTGTCTGAATGAATTAAATAGACTTGACAGCATTTGTTGTATGTACTCTCATTTCTCTCTCTTACACACACACATAAATCTGTCTGCATCAGATACCCTATGTATTATCTTAGTGTCACAGACAACATCTATTACTTTGTGTGTGTTCGTGTGGTGTGTGTTTTCTCTGGGAAAAGGAGCATCTATTTTACAGCTGTCATGCTAAGCCTTTTAGTGTCACGTGTTCTTACTTTTACATCAACACCTTCCCACTCTTTCATTCGGAGCTTTGGTTCACAAATAAAACTTACACAAATATAACAAATGCGTTAAAAAGAGAAGCCACTCGCTGCCATCTTTCTCTTCAATTTATGAAGTTGATTTTCACCAAAATGCTCTTAACATTGTGAGAGATGATTCTCACCCAGCACTTCCTCTGGGCGGAGGTATAGATAACTCTATTTTAGATCTGAGTGGAGCAAAAGAAGAACATTGCCTGAGGCTATTAGACTCTTACAATGAAACTTTGGGAACTTTAAAGAGGACCTATTATGCTCCTTTTCAGGTACATACTTGTATTTTGTGTTTCTACTAGACCATGTTTACATGCTTTAATGTTCAAGAAACACTTTACTTTTCTCATACCCGGCTGTGCTGCAGCACGTCTTTTCACCCTCTGTCTGTTCGAGCCATAGACTACAAGAAGGGGACATAGAAACCACTACATTGGTTGGTGGACGGCCGTTTTGAAGCCTCGAGTTTGAGCATTTGCAACCAGAAGTGACACGAGAGGGTGGAGCTTAGTACAACCGAACGCTAAATAAGACATTTTTAGGCGACCAAAATGTTACAATTAACTTTCATGACTTGAAAACACACTGTGAAAGCTTTGTTTGAGTGCATGCCAAACTATCCACTAGAGCAGGTGTTTCCTTTGGTGTGAGCTTTGTAACTTTGCAGACCTGTTACATGCATAAAAAAACTATGTAACACACTAAAGGAAAGGAAAAACAAAAAGGCTCCAACTAAGTATAGCAACTCCACACCACAAACAATGACTGAGGCTGTCAGCATTAATGGCTGCCTTTGGCATTTGACTTGATTTAACTCAACAACAGGAGCCACTTCATGTGACCCGCTGACAGAGCTGACCAATACAGGTGGAAGACACAGCACTTGTTAACGACAGCCATTAAAATGTGCATTTGTCAGACTCGTGGTGGTAAACACACACACATCCAATTACAGCTGGTGTGGTGGAAATGATTGAGTGACTTTGAGGGCTCAACTGCATTTGTCAAAAGTCCATTTCCTGTTTTCCACGGAAAATGGGATCAATTTTTGCAGACAAAATGAGTTCCTCCAGTGTTTTGCAGCAACGTACATGAAACCAAGTGCAACAAGTGCACTTCTAGTTTCATATGATACCAGTATCTTCACTCTAGCTTTAAACCTGAGCTACAACCTCCGAAAGCTTGATTACCTTAATGCGTTAAAGAAATTATTGGCGTTAACTTTGACAGCCCTTACAATGGAAGTAATTTCTGTTTTCACTATTAAACAGTGTTTCCTCAGCTAATCGTAATTGGCCTCGGAGAATCTTGGCAATTGGCTTCTTTGTCTTTTTCTGCTGTTTTCTGCCTGCAGCAGATCGTGACCGGTGTAATATTTGAAACAATCCATTGTCTGCAATTAGTACACATGATGGGGTCCTGCATTGGCTGCCAATGGGATACAATAATCAGAAGGCCCTGCATGCTTACCAGAGAGCCACTGGGGCTGAACCTCTTCCTCCCCTTTGGCCCCCTCTCACTAAAACACATCCTCCCTGATTTAACCTATTTTCTCTGTCAATCCTCTCTTCTCGTCTCAATCTCCCCTCTCCCATTTCCACCGTGCCATTCCTCCATCTCTCCTTTCTTCTTTCATTTTCTCTCTAAACCCTCATTATTACCAATCCCCTCTGTTTTTGTTGTCCCCCTCACACGCTCAACACTCCCTCCCCCCACTTCATCCCTCTCTCTCTCTGACTGGTGGCTTAGGGGGTAGTTGGCAGCTGTGAGCACGGTAGATTGGAGAGGAGGAGGAGGAGGAGGGGGCTGGTTATGGCTGGCATGGCTCTTGCACTTGGCACGGGGAGCCGTGGGTAAATTGGAAAGGTAACCCGCACCCGGTGCCAGTGTTCAAGGTTAGGCTGGCTCTGCATGGGTGCATCCAATTGACCCCCATCTGTTCAGCAGGGGTATGCTGACCCAATCTCAAGTGCTGGTACCTGACCAGAGGGTATGGAGACGGTCGCACACACGCGTGACGCCGCCGCACGCGATAATGCACACATGCCCTCATTTTCTGCCACACACGACCATCATTACTGTCCACTCGCACATGAAATCACCCACTGACACAAATCCCCAGAAACTCGTGCCATCTTCTCCCCCACCCTCCATATTCTGCATCTCTCGCATGCATCACACTCATAAACTTCCTCTGCAGCTTCATCACAACTTAATCCTCCACCGCTTAATGTATTTTCAATCTGTTTGCAACATGTTACAACCTGTAAAACAGCTTTCTGTCAAAGACTTATAAACTGCTTGGTAGTAACCCATTGTGCCCATATTTCAACTGTACACGCAGCCCGTCCACAGTTCGCTTCAGATAAGGTGAGTCCTCATTTGCGGAGATCTAATTGCATTGCACTCACCCACGGGGGATGTAAGTGGTGCGGCGGAGGTAGGTGGAAGTGGATGAATAAATAATGAATCTACTTGAACGCTATCTTTAATCCCTGCAAACCCCCCCGTGAGCTGACCTGAGGAGGTAAAGGCACGCATAGCGGCAAGAGCTAAATATACACTTCCTCTCACTCACTCATTCACGCTGAGGCGCTGAAGCTTTGTGTGTTCTCTCACACACAGGCATTTGGGATTCCACACAAAATTATCTGTATGACATGCAGCGGCGTACCTGGAACTCCGGGTGTGTTTGCTCAACTATACGTGCTCAGAAAGACACAGAAGTACACGCACTCCTAAGGACAGGGCTGGACTGGGACCAGTACACCATCCTCGCGGTCTCCAAGTACAAGTCATGTCAAAGAAAATGCGCTGCTAAAATTCAAAGTATCATTTAAATTAATTTAATAACATGTAAGAATACAAGAGTATGTATAAAGCATACAATTATCATTAACATTAATTGAATTAGTCCTCCTCGACGTCATTATGGCATGGCACACACACCACCCCCCTGCGAGTCCCTGTTAATCATGAAGCTACTCCATGCTCCCTGCGTCAACTACACTCTCCTCCTGCTCTTGCTCATTCTGTCTGTCCTCGGCTTCCCTGTCACACACCTGCTCCTCTGCCTGGCAGCGGGGCTGCAGACAGCGGGAAACACCGGGTCAGTTGTCCCGGGCCTCGGGTTAAGGGAGGGCCCACGACGGCCCGCATTGTGATTGAGAGTAGACGAAGATATAAACTTGATACATTACAAAGCTACGCACAAGCTCTGATGCTCACATTCATAAGCGTAACGGTTGCGACTATTAACACTATAAACCAGCACAAAAAGTGACAACTACCAAACCACCATGTTCTAAACAGACACATTACAAACGCTAACAAAAAGTAACAATTGCATTTTAGAACATAAAACAGTAAATTTAACAAACTACACCGTCCAGCACTAGGTATGATGGGAAATGTAGGCCGTCACTACAATATTTTAGTACCTATATTTTAGAACCTTTGGAGATCACCTTGTCCCGGGCATGAAACAGGTCTGTTATTTTTGCAAATTTTGTGGCATTTGCCTCTATGTATACATTTTTGTTTGGCCCGCAACTTCTCCGCATCCCCCCCTTATGGTGTGGTTCATCTACCGTATTTTGACGCCCTTATCCAGCCACAGATTTTTGGCTCTGAGCCACGGCATCTGACATGAAAAACAGAGAGAACAGAGGGGGAGGGGTAGGGCCTAGTAAGAGATGTGATTGGGCCAGCCCAGTGCCAGTGTAGAAAATGAACCAATGGGCCGCTGTCCCAGATTTACGGGCCATTTTTATGTCGGGTTGTCTGTCCGTCTGTCCATTCTCGTGAACGCAATATCTCGGACACCTTGAGGGAATTTCTTCAAATGTGGCACAAAACATCCACTTGGCCTCAAGGATAAGGTGAAAGGTCAAGGTCACTGTGACCTCAGGTCCCTCCCATTCTTGTGAAAGCAATATCTCAGGAACATCCTCTTGGACTCAAGGATGAACTGATTAGAATTTGAAGGTCAAAGGTCAAGGTCACTGTGACCTCACGAAACACGTTGTTTGGCCATGAATTTAGAAGCTAATTATGACAAATGTCTAATAGGATAAAATGATGACATTTTGTCCAGACATGGATGTAAAATGCAACTTGACTGGTTGGTGGAGGCGTACAACCACAAGGCGGTGATTCTGTTTTTTTGTTTTTAATAAAAATGTAGTCATGTTAGCCCCAATGTGCATCCAATGTGCATCATCCCCCCCGGGGTATACCCGATCACCAGTCAAACGCTGCCTACGGAGAACAAAGATCAAGCATCCCAGTGTCTTTCCCCGGCTAACGTGCGGCTAATATTCCAGACAGTATCTGCTGCGCTCTGTGGTGGAGAGATAACGCCTTGGCCAAACATTACAAATCAAGCCACAAGCCAGAGAGGTCATAGCCTCACCTAGGATAACAACTGCAGAAAAATGTTTATCTTTCACCATCAGCATGTCAGCCACCCTCACCTCCTCCCCTCTTCCTCCTCCTCCTCTCCCACCTCGTCCTCAGCCACCTTCTTCCCAGCTTTTTTTTGCCCTCGCCTCCGCGACCTCAGGACAGGAAAATTATTCTCAATCCGTCTGAAAAAGCAGTAGAAAGAATAAGGGAGGGGGGGGGGAAAAATCCAATAAAATAACAGAGCAGAGGGAGGAATCCCATTTTCCACCTGCCATTCCCAGTGTTGGCAGGATAATAGCAGGCATCCCGGTGTTGGGATAAGCTGTGATAACAAATAGCCCAATCTGCTCCGTGTCTTCATCTGCTGTTCTATCTCCCTCACACACACAAAGCCACAAAATTATGATTAATGGTTGGGACAGAGGCCTGTATCTGCTCAGGTATATGAAAGAGGCTCCGCTTTAGATCCTCATACAAAATATCACAGTGAGGTCATGTGCTGCTTGATTTCTAAGAAACTGTAGCAAAGGATGAGAGAGTGTATTTTTAGATGTCAGCAGGGGGAGAAAGTCACTGCTGTTGGTTTTTACAGTAAGTGAAAATGGCCCAGAATGTCTTCGTAAATTGTCTGCATTAAACATGAGCTGAATTAAAAAAGCAAAGGTCTTTTCCCAGCCCCATTATGACGGATATAGATCCGGCGCCTGGTGTGACGCAGGCTGTTCTCCAGACTATGAGCGGAGAGGAAACGGTAATAAAATTCTTCTAACAAGGCTTTTTTATTGCCTTCCTACTGTTTTCATCTCATTTCAGACTCTCGCCTCGCGCTCCTTAATGGCCTAAGATTCAAATTCACTGTAATAAGGCGAGGAAGGAGGAGAAGAGAAGGAAAAAAAAGAGAGGCTGAGAGGAGGAGGAGCCAGTCCAATCGCCACTTGAATAAAAAGGTCAAGATTTTCCAGGCTGCGTATCGGATCATAAAGGACGCATTGGGTCATTCACAGGTACATAAGGACTCATCATCAAGAAAAAGGTCTGTTTTATTAAAGGGACTGAATGTAACTTATTACATCTATAAATCATTTTTATTGCCAATGTGTGAACAGGTTGTGACCTAACCTAAAAGTGAGACCTTCCGCGACTTTCTGGGTTTCCTTTATCAGCCTTTAGACCGCTTTTAATCCCGGGCCGGTTTTTCTGGGAAAATCCGACAGATGTGACGTCATGCACGTCAGTTGAGGAAATACCAAGCACCGCCCACCAGCCGGAGCAAACTTTCTCATTTTACAGCTAAACAGTACGCTACAAGATGTTTCTGAAAACATTTGAGATGAGAAATAGGCATTACAGTAACAGAATATTAATTCATATTTTGATCAGCGCTGCCTAGTTTGACCGTTTGATTGGAGTTTGCGAGTGATTGACAGCTGCCTCCGTTGAACGAACAGCCAATAGGAACGCTCTCTCTCTGAAATGACCTGTGATTGGCCAAAGTCTCCCGTCACAGGCTAGATTTTTTAAAGCCTGAAAACAGAGCCATGAGGAGGAGCAGAAGTCTAGTTTTCGCTCAGAACACTTGAATTACAATATGCTGAAAGGTTATTATGGAACTTTTGCCCAATGATGCCAAAAATATTCTACCTACTGCTGCTTTAAGTGTGGAATCACGAAAGAAAAGTCAAACTCAAAATTTCAAGTTCGTCCTCCGGTGTCCAGGTTAAGAGAGAGATTTGCAGATAATTGCAGATATTCCCAGATACGATTCAGCGAGGGCTCTGCATGAACATTCATGTCCAACACCTTTTTTTTCCCACCTGCAAAGTTGAGTTTATGACATTTAATAAGTCATCACTGATCCACAAGTCACGAAAACATTATCTGCGGAAGAAAATGTCAGTGACAAAGTTAATTAAAGCCATGAGGCCAGATTTTCTGTTTAACTTGCGCCGTATTGACAGAGATGTGCAGGGACTCTGATAGACACGGACACTGGGCATTTGTCATCCATCAACTAGCGCGGACAGCCCGCTGTCATCACCTCGCGGGACCCGTCAATTTCATTATTTCTCTCTCTCAGTCCGTCTCTCACTCTCCCGCCTGTCTTTCATCTCGCCTTGTATGTGTGGTGTGTCTCACACTGACCTAAATATCCTCTGCGGCGCGTTGATGACTTTACATTACGGGGAGAGAGAGGAAGGTCACAGAGGGGCGTAGACGAGCACAAAAACTCACACACAATCACACCGAATGGTAAAAAAGTCCACACACAAATGTCATTGACAGCATTCACGCTCTTATCACTCGTACACGCAGACACAACACCGCACACATCTCAGTGAAGTGCGGGGATGTTTGAGGGTGGAAGTAATCTCCCATGAATATTCCATCCCAGCAGCAGCGAGCCATTTTAATTATCAGCCCCTCCCAGGCCCTCGGTGAGGTCTAGCCCAGGTAAATTAGGCTCAGCAAACACCCCGTCTTCAACCCCACCGAATTCAATATGATGTCAAATAGAGCACAGCGGTCTCCGAGCGCACACAAAGCATGCACTCCGCTGTGCGCGGTACTGGTGGTGGGTATAGAAGGGCGTACGTGCGTATGTGCGTGACAGATGGGATGGGAGCGCTGTGTATTGTGAATGTAATACAGAGAAACACACACACACATACACACATATAAGCATGTAGGTATTACTGTTATGCCATACTGTATATTTTCCATACAAATTAAGGTCACAGATAGTGTTGCCATGGCAGCCCAACTAATCTCATGACATAGCCCAGAGCTCAGACCTAATCAGCACTCTAAACCATTTTCACCTCATGTAGTCTCTATTCCTAACGTTCCCACATCTTACCACAGAGCAACAGTTTTTTTTATGTAAATATTCATAACAAAAATCACCAATGCCAATTAGTTTTTCGAAAGTTCATCTCATTATGACTTCTGCTTGTATCGAATACCTTTCCGCAGGCTATTTTTAATATAACTTTTACTTTAATATTGTGAAAGCGGATCCACACATTTAAAACATCAAAAGTACCTTTACTTATGTGAAAGATTAAGCACATATACTCTTATATTTAACATTTGGGGTTATAGAAGGTCTTTTATGTGGTCCCAGGTGGAAAAAAATGTTTCATAATTCAGTCGTTGAGGTGTTGCGTCCTGTTTTACTGCCTCTGTTAGACTTTTCTGTGTACACTGATCTTAATGAAAACATCGAGGCGACATGATACATACACAATGCAAAGAGGGCGGTTGGTTGGGTGGTTTACCCTGGGGTACCCTAACAGGTTAATCTGACAACGGTCAACTCGTTCTCACTCCCAACTCGTCAAACAACGGCGTCTGATACCGACACACCAACGCACCCTTTAGCGTCTGTATGAGACGTGCCAGGCTTTCACGTAACTCCAATGTAAACCCATCCGCGTCAGTATTGGACTGTCAGAGCAACTGACGTAGAATAAAAAGCGAGAAAGTCCATTTAAGGAGGTTCAGTGATGGATGATTGGGTCAAACAAACACAGACTTTCACCCAGGATGCCACTATTTGTGTCAACTTTGACTTACTTTACCTTATTTTTGTAACGTAACTTAAGGTATATTATGTTTTTGTTTTTTTATGTAACAAACATACTTATTTTAACCCAAACCAAGACCTTTTCCTAAGCTTAACCAAGACATCTCGTTGCCTAAACTTAATCAAGCAGCAGAAACCTACATGCCGTCCCTGACACATCCAAAACTGACACGAGACGGGTACCTTGAGCATCGTAGTTTGACCTAGCATCGATATTTGAAGAGTTGGGAGTGAGAATGTGTTGCCATGGTAACGAACTCTGACAATGTCCTGTCTTTCGGTACATTGTTTTCCTACATCAGCAGTGATCTTCTTGAATTAAATTAGTGAAATTCAAAACCACGGTGGGTGAAAATCCAGTTAAAAACCAGCCTGTTCAAGCCTTACTCTGAGCTCCCAGCTACATCAAAGTAACTCAGTTTGGAATGGGATAAGGTAAGACTCGGGTGCTCGAGTAAAGATATCTATCATCTCTTATCTTCTTGATGTTTAATCTACCCTAAACCTTTCCTCACTCTCTGCCTCGGCCGTTGGAACAGAATTGAGTGGAAAAAAGGCCTTCACACAAACACAATCTTCAATCTTTCTCACTCCCGCTCTCTCAGGAGTGATCATAAGGCCCCCGGAGTGGTGCTACCACATTTAGACCCACTAATGATCTGCTACCTGGTCCTCTCCGGCTCTGCTACACTTCTAATCACAAGGACATCCACCGTCTGATCTGCAGAGACCTGCCTGCTTGGCAGTCGATTACCATAATCAGGACTCATAAGACAGGTATTTAATTAGCCACCCTGAAAAACACATCAGCACACACAGGGGCCTGGCAAGTGTCTACAGTTCGCTTGGTGAAAGATTTACCACTGCATTTAATCTGTCTGCTTTTAGAAGTGGGAAAGCCAGACACGGAGCGATGCTGAATAACATCATTCTAGGAAGTCCGGCTTTGACAAGCTTTGATGCTTTGAGGGTCTAGTGAATTCAGAAGTTGTCTAATAAAAGAGAATGATGATCCAGATGTCCTTTAGCTATAAATGTCTGTTGACAGGTTTTCAAGAAGAGCGGTAAAGTTTTAAGCGGAGAAAGCAAGGTTTAGAGAACAATTACCGCTTTGCAATTTTAACAACGGCATTTACATTCATTATTCATCGTAACTAAGTTAATCTTTTGAAGAAAGCGGGAAGGTGAAAATTGCTTGTAATTCCTTCTGTTCTATAGAGGGAATTTCTTTCTTACCTTCAGGTCACACACACTAAAATCTCACTTCAAGATACAATGAACAGCTGTGAAAACTTGGCTTTAAAGTAGGGCTGTCAAAGTTAAGTTAAATTTGTTTTAACACCACTAATTTCTTTAACGCGTTAACGCAATTGATCTTCCAGAGGTTGTACCTGGCTCAGTTTTAAAGCTAGAGTGAAAGACACCGGCATCACTATCTATGAAACTAGAAAACCTCATGAATCCATTTGTACCAGCTATGTTATACTAGCTCGTTGGGAAGGAGGCTAAATAACGCTCCTAAACACTCCACAAACTGTCATGGCCATTTTCAAAGGGGTCCCTTGACCTCTTACCTCCAGATATGTGACTGTAAATGGGTTATGTGGGTACCCACGAGTCTCCCCTTTACAGACATGCCTACTTTATGATAATCACATGCAGTTTGGGGCAAGTCATAGTCAAGTCAGCACACTGACACACTGACAGCTGTTGTTGCCTGTTGGGCTGCAGTTTGCCATGTTATGATTTGAGCATATTGTTTATGCTAAATGCAGTACCTGTGAGGGTTTCTGGACAATATTTATCATTGTTTTGTGTTGTTAATTGATTACCAATAATAAATATATACATACATTTGCATAAAGCAGCATATTTGCCCACTCCCATGTTGATAAGAATATTAAATACTTGACAAATCTCCCTTTAAGTTACATTTTGAACAGACAAAAAAATATTTAATTAAACCCATGCTCTACTTTATAACTGCAGAGGTCAAAGCAAGCAACTTATACGCTTATTTGGAAATGAATACCTTCGCTAAGTGTATTTCACCTATGTTTCAGCCAGCACTACTTGGCTGTGTGTTTTCCCTGTGAGTAAGAGTGTATTTCCCTGCTGTAAAACTGGATACTAACTTATAACACTGATGACATTACCGCCAGCAAAATACCTCCACTCATTAAATCCATGCTCTACTTTATAACCGCAGTGGTCAAAGCAAGCGACTAATACGCCTATTTGGAAATAACCTCCGCTAAGTGTATTTCACCGACGATTCTGACTGTAAGTAACTGCGACCTGAGTGTGTTGGCACAGCTATGTGATGGCAGGTGTATCGCTCAGGACCCGAGGAAGCGCAGTGTCGAGTGTGACGTTGTTTGTATGAGCAGCAACACCACGGGCCAAGCATTCAGCCCGTTCTGAACAGGCATGTTTTGAATGGGCACTGCACCAGTCCTAAAAAATGACCCTGAAATTGAATCAACACGTCTCTAAACCATTATAACCTTCATGAAGGTAACATTTATTGCAGAGCTGTTATATAAAACTTGGTTCATTTTAGTTAGATGTACCTAATAAATTGGAAACTGAGTGTCTTTCGGCTTCTCTGAAATCATTTAGATGCACAAAACATCTTCCTTCAGAGTCCGTCTGTGTCCCCCGGCTGTGTCCCCGACGCATTTACTGCATAAATAAAATGTACATTATGGATGATAGCACGTGTATCACAACGCATTAATGTGTTTGCTACGTGTGTGTTACACATACAGTATATGTTTCTTCACATTACAACGTCTATGTACAAATTCCCACTATACACATTTTAATCAGCATGCATAATCAAATCATATATTCCACATGAGGTGTAAAGTGACCGTTGGCTTCAGCTGTCACACACAATAAAAATGCTTTAGGTACAGATGGTGACTGTCACACCTCGGCCCGCATGTGGGAGAGCAAATGAGTCTAGTGTGTTGTCGAATGTGATTAGTTATGCTGGATTTATATACTATATATGAGCCATGTTGTGTGTGTGTGCATGTGTGTGTTTTGTTCAATGCATGCCACAGTTACAAACACTGCCTGCTGGGAGTCAGTCAAACAGACAGTTTTCTATTTTTCTGCATTAATTGTGGTTAAAATGTCAAAGACTCAATGGCTCCAAGCTGGTTTACTATTCTGAACACTGAAGAGCACTTTTCAATACGATTCACAGCTCTCCTGTCGGCGCTTTGTCTGTGAGACTGAAGATATTTATTGCAGGCTGCTCATCTTTACATTTTATATTTGGGTTCTCACAATGGGCCTCATTCATAAACAGTGCATAAATGCACAGATCTGTACTTAAACGGTGCGTACGAAATCCAGAAATCATCAATATTTTCTTACCTGAATATGTTTATACTCTGCCTCCGGCCATGCGCAAATGATGAAGGCCCGGCTGTCTGCAAACAAAACATAAACACATACTGTTTAACTGAATGCACAGCATATTAAAACAGCATTCATTAAAAAAAGGCTTTAATAGAAAACAATATTTAAAACTGTTTATTCACTAATGCACTGGCCAAATGTATTAAATAACTACTGTCAACAGAAACAGGAAGAACATCAGTTTGCTCATTTCAAGGTCAGTATTCATAGAGCCCTATTTTAAATTATTTTTTGTTATTTTAAACCATTTAAACCAGAACAATTACTGTATCATGATATATTATTATTATTATTATTATTGTTATTATTATTATTTTTATTTTTATTTTTATTTTTATTTTTATTTTTATTTTTATTTTTATTTTTATTTTCATTTATACAGTTACTGTGCTATTAAAATTACAGATACCGTGATAGAAGATTTTGGGCATATCTTTATTTCCAATAATAAATATATACATACATTTGCATAAAGCAGCATATTTGCCCACTTCCATGTTGATAAGAGTATTAAATACTTGACAAAGTATAAAAATTGTGCAATTAATTTGCCGTTAATCACAATTAACTATAGACAATCATCTGATTAATCAATTAAATATTTTTATATAAATTTTTTCTGATATATATTATATATCGATTGACAACCCTAGTTGTAACATTTGAGAAAGTTTAACTTTAAAGTGTAAGTTTTTAAGAATATTTTGGGAAAAGAGTGTAAAAAAAGACTTTAACATGCAAATCTTTAAGAATATTATGGTTTAAATGTCACATTAATAAATTCATAGTATTCATACATTTGTACACACCCTATCTCGTAACACTGCATGCAGGATAGCTGCTATGAATAAGAGTGAATGGTGTTATGTGTGCATGCATACATATGTATAAGAACACATTACCGTGTGTATCGGAGTGTGACCAATCTTCTTATGGTTCCGCATATCGGTATGCATTAGTGTATTAGTTTGGGCTATCTGCCTCTGTAGCTGACATATTTATACAATGGGTATATGGCCCGTATACGTCATTCCTCCTGAGGGAGGGAATGATGAAATGGCCACATGCAGCAGGTACACACACATGTATTAGTCTAGAAAATGTGTTGTTTCGCGACCATACTTGATGAAAAAAAAAACAGAGACGAAGAAGAAGAAAATAAATGGGAGTTAGAAGAAATATTAGTTCAGTTTATATTCATTTTAGTTTACTGTGACTTTGGTTCTGTTCATTTAAATTCAGTTTAGTTTTTGCTTAGTTGAGTTTATTTGTGCGGGGATACACAGAGGTGAGGAATGAAACAATGGTATGTAATAACAACCTTGGAAAATAGATTTATCACTTTAACAGGAGAGGGAGAGAGAAACAGAGAGGAGGCCTTAGTGGAAGTGCATTGTGTCATGGTGTCATAAATATTCAGTTTTCAAGTGGGGCAGCATCCCTCCTCTCTCTCTCTCTCTCTCAGGTCGCTGTTTCGTACGTTTCCTGCATAAATCACTTGAGTGGATTCGAGTTCACACAATTCAAGTATGTTACAGTTGGCATGCAAACAGGAGCTGCCTCTGGTTGCCTGTGAGAGCACAGGATGCCTGAAGCAGATCTGCCGTGTTTGTTTATGTACGTGCGTGTGCCGAAAGCATCTGTGCATAATGTACATAAACCCGTTCGCACACAGCAGTGCATGTGTGTATCTCGCTGCTTGCATGCATGCATGCATGCATACATCACGCGTACAGCCCTTACTGTATGTGGCGTGTGTGTGTCCTAAATATTACAGTAGCAAATCCTTAAAAGAGATCACTTCTCTGACACTTTCCCCCATGTGGCATGATGTGGCGTGAGACCCAGTTCTGTTAGTGAGGAGACAGATTGCTACAATGCCGCTCCCCATAATCCCACTGTCACTTACATGGTACAAGACATGTTATCATATGTATCCTGCTACACTTTAATTCATGCATGACATAAATAGAGCCAAAAAGTGAATGTTAACATGTTTTAACATGTCCCATAGAGTTGGAAAATACACTTTTGTAAAGGGAAACAGTGGAAAACACAACAATGCATTAATATCTCAAGTGGTTTTGTTGCACTGTTGAAGCGTATTTGTAGCAGTAAAGTCTTAGTAACAGTTAATAATTTCATTGAGTTATGATATGTAGTAATCTATGCATAATTGAGAGGCTTCCACAATGGATGGAAATGAGTTGTTTGGAATGTAGTGTAATCAAAATGTTATTGAAATCGCAATATGGCCCTCTGCAATTTTCAAATCGCAGGAGGCGAAGTATTTGTTAAATGTGTGTTAAAATAGCATTTTAAATGAAATATTGTGCTGCAGAGATGTCCTGGCCTACACATCATATTCTACAGACTTAAGAAAACATCTTTGTTTGGCACAGATCCCCGCAAAAATCACACCATAATCATGATAATAATGATGAAAAAGTTACAATTTCCTCTATTATATATATATATATACATATATATATATATATAAAATCATATCGCAGTCATAATGATTATAATTAGATGTTTTTTCAAAATCATTCAGCCCTACTTTTAATCCATTTTTAAATTATGTTATTAATCTATTTGTAATTTAATTAGTTTGAACTATATTCTAAATTAAATAATCATTTCAGAGCGGTACACTGCGTCAGAAACAAATCAGAAGCTAATTAAAGAATAAGAGAAAAACACATACAGTATATAACCAAAGCTTTAAAAATAGAAAACAATAGTTTGACAAAAACAAGATCTATTTATTTTATTGTGTTTATTTGAAATAATTTGCTCAGGGCCGGGATATCACCAGAATGGGACAGACGTGAGTTCACAGTGACCTTGACCTTTGACCTAAATCTAATCAGTTCATCCTTAGTCCATAGACTGTATATAAAGATGGACGACATGACAGCTCCCCAAAAGTGAAGCCAAAACATCTCTATCGCCCCCTGGTGGCTGGCTGCAGTATAGCTCATAAATCCCGCCCCCTCCATGTCAGTGAATGGGACATCAGTCAAACTAAAAAGTCAAAAAAGTACAGTTCAAATAAGTTTTTCCCAAAGATGGTTTCTGTCATTTTAGGCAGTTCTTATCATGCTGATGTATGTTCAAGTGCTTATTTTTCTGAGAAGTTTGGTTTTAATTAGTTATTTGATGCTATAAAAAGGGGGGTGAGATGTCATGGTTGACAGTTGTGAGTCTCTCTTGCCGACAAGCTGCAGCCATGCTCGGCTCTTGTTTGGTTCGGCCGGGTGTGTGGGCCGGGACCTCGATACCACGACTCTACCGCCGGAACACTACTGCGCAGACTCTGGCTCCAAATGACGTCAAAATCTGACGATAGCTTCCGTATCCAGGATATTTTGTCTTCACTTCTGTACAGTGGGAGGAAGTGGAGACGCGTCATCCATCTTTATATACATTTTATGATTGAATCCAAGTGGACGTTTGCGCCAAATTTCAAGAAATTCCCTCCAGGCGTTCCTGAGATATCCCATTCACGAGAATGGGACAACCCGAACACATACTGAAACATAATAAAACAATTAAAATCTTGACTCAAGGGTCCACTTACTAGCTTTTTCTGAGAGAGACTAGAGACCATGTTTGAACAGAGACAGGGATGTCCCCTCCATGACATCAAAACCAGGTGCCCAAAGTTCCATACTCGGTTACAACTGAGCAAACTGCACCCGCTGAGGAAGGCCACAAGTTGGTCCACTTACTAGTAAAAAGCTACTTGGTGGTAATTTCAGGCTTCAGGTAATCGTGAGAATCCATCCATCTGTGCTCAAGAGTACTTTGCATTTCAGTGAAATGGTAACTGGGTGCTGGACAATTCTGCATGTCTCATCTAGAGAAAAGTTTCTAGTTGCAGAGGGGAATCAGAAGTCATAGGGAGAAGCCAGAAGTGGGATTGGAGCTGGAAGACGAGACTTTTTGGATGATCCGAGATAATCCCTCGAGCGGAATCTTGGTCAAAAAAGCAACATATGGCGTCAGACAGAAAGAGTGTGAAGGCAAGCAGGAGGGCAACTTCACAGCCGCAGTTCAGACTGGGACAGCAGAAATCAGCTGTCAGCTTTACAAGTCTGCCGCGAGTCAAAACTTCTCAAACCCCCTGACTCATGGCGAAGCCAGCAGTGACAATTTAAAAGAAAAGAAGTAGTTAATTTATGCATCCAAGTTTAGGGCAAAAGAAAAAAAACTTTTACCCCACCATAAGTTCTTGTGAGTCAAGATAAAGTCACAAACTTTCAAGTGAATCAAACACAAATAAATCTATGATGAGGGGAGATGATGAGACTTCAGTGGTGATTGACTTGATTGATTAGCGGGGATCCCACCGGCGAACCAGGTGGGAGCGACAGAACATCTGCAGCAGAGCTTCACGATTTCTCATCAAGAGGAATAAAAGGACATGCCTTCCTCTTTCAGAAAGCAGGTAGCGGCACGGACAAAGATAAAGAGACGGCCAGAGGACAGCTGGACGGGACCTGAGAGAGGGGATGAAAGAAGCTGAGACTTTAAAGACAGTTCGCGAGGGATGAAGAATGCACTTCCTGTCAGGTTTTCTTTTTTTAAAACAAGTGTGTGGGTGTTGAGTGTGCCTCATTATTCGTTTCCCATCAGGGTCACAACTCAGATACCGACTCCTTCCACCCACTCATGTTCTAAAGTCATTAGCACAGAACGTTGCACTATGTCAACAACTAATTTACACCACACACACACGCATATATATACAACTCTGCTTTTCACCTTTGTCTCTGGTAGTCTCACTTCTTTCTCTCACGCCCTCCTCGCGGACCGCCCCTCCCTCTGCTAACCCCACGGGCTGTTTAAAATCGTCCGGCGCTCCGATCCTCTCCCTGAGATTAAGACGGACCTTGTCTCATTAGTGCCTCATTACCACATCAGATAGCGGGCTTAACAGAGCGTCAGAGAGGAGGGATGGAGAGGAGGAGGAACACTGAAAAGAGGGGAGTGAAAAAGAGCTTATGAAGAGCTTATGAAGAGCGAATGCATCTGTTCCTAAATAAAAAATATGCTCGGCGAGCCTAATTATCCTCAGCTGCGTCCTTTATTGGGAGTTTGTAGCCGCGGAGAGTGGAACCTCCAGCTTCAAACGCCATCTCGGGGAGCGCCGGCGGGAGAAACATGAACACGATTAGCGACTGTTAGCCAGGAGGGAAGGGGGGGAGGGGATGTGGAGTTTGGGAACAACATGCAATATTTATTGTTGGTGCTATTCTCAGACGGCCAAATACGTTATAAGTAGTGGAAGAAGCAGGAAACCAGAGCTACCGGATGATGCACACATATGCAGCCCTGTCTCCTAACATTTTGGTTCCCATACAACGAAACTGCGTTTTGAGGGAGGCGTATTTTATTGCAGTTTGTTTTTTTACGTATAATAAATACGTTTCTGATGACAGTCGGTGTAGGAAGGAAAACGTAATGAAAACGTAATTTCGTAGGAGACAGGGTTGGCAGGGCTTAAGACGAGCCACTTGACTGTCGTCAGTCTGCGTCAGTCCTTGAGCCAATCAATAAGAACTAATTGTAACATCATTCCTAATCATGTGTGTTTCCCAGTCATCTGGGATCCCACAGCAATCAGTGGGCATGTTAACATGAAATCAGTGCAGGGACAACGGAATTAGCTACCTGACGTGATTGAATAGTGGGGTGGGGACTATGGATCGTGAGATTGGTCGGAGAATCAGAGCAGCTGATTTTTATGAAACTAAAATATATTTTGAAAAATGTATATAAGTTTTTAAGTTAAAAAGTGGTGGTATAAAGTTTGAACGAAGGCTAGTGAGGACACTAATACGTTCCTTTAACTTATTACCAGTCTGCAAATAAAAACAGGGCATGTTTGCTTAACTTTCTGTGCCCAGCGTGAACTCAAAGAAAAAGAGATATCAGAGCTACAGCAGCGTCGGCCAGCAAAAAGTCATCATAAATTGAAATGAATTCTGTGATATCAACTATCCCTGTGTTTCTGCTTTGGTCAGTGAAGCTCCTCAGAGGCAGCGCCACTTCTCTACTGCCTCGACATATTCGGCTGAGTACCCCCCATTGCAGCCCTGCAGGCTTATTCCCTCCCAATTTAAACAAATCTTTCCCTTGTGCAATTAGTAGCAGAAGTCTAATTCCTGTGTCCTCAGCTCCCACCGCCAACCCATTAACCCTCGTAGGCCGTCGCTGTGGCCGGCACCAATAGAAGTCAGCGGGCTGCGGCCTGCAGGCTTAACTTACTGTAGAATGAATCCCCCACATATCAATGTGGTTTAAGCTGAGCAGGCTGATATGTCTGCTACAGCTGCAGGAGGTCAGGCCGGGCTGGCAGGATGCCAGCTGGGGCCATCAAAACCACTAATGTAGAGGTCATGATACACGTGATACATTCTCAGGCAATGCAGGGTATGATTTCATAACAGGATTGACCGTAGTACTGAAACAATTAGTCCATTGAAGGAGCCATAAAGATTGTCCAATCATAGCGTAGTAAACCTAAAGGGCTGTCAGGTTGTGTTTCCAAAACCAAAAACACAACAGCACAATTGTAAGGAAATCGTTAGCATGCCAGGCCTACTAGCTTACTACCTGCAGTAGTAACCTTAGCTTGTCGTGAAGGAGGCTAAATAACGCGCCAATCTTTTGGTACATTTTGGAGAGGAAAAACTTTCTTTTCCTCTTTTCAAAGGGGTCGCTTGACCTCTGACCTCAAGATATGTGAACATAAATGGGTTCTATGGGTACCCACGAGTCTCCCCTTTACAGACATGCCCACTTTATGATAACCACATGCAGTTTGGGGCAAGTCATAGTCAAGTCAACACACTGACACACTGACAGCTGTTGTTGCCTGTTGGGCTGCAGTTTGCCATGTTATGATTTAAGCATATTTTGTATGCTAAATGCAGTACCTGTGAGGGTTTCTGGACAATATCTGTCATTGTTTTGTGTTGTTAATTGATTTCCAATAATAAATATATACATACATTTGCATAAAGCACGCAGATTTGCCCACTCCCATGTTGATAAGAGCATTAAATACTTTACAAATCTCCCTTTAAGGTACATTTTACACAGATAAAAAATGTACGACTAATTTGCGATCAATCGTGATTAACTATTTTAATTGATCGACAGCCCCAAAAAATACCAAACATTCACAGTTTCCTGCTTCACAAATGTAAGAATTTATTAATTTTGTATGTTTTATATCCTTGTGAATTGAGAATATTTGTGTTTTGGACTTTCTTTCACACAAAACACGCTATATAAAGACATCACTTGTGCCAGGCATTTTCCTTATTTTATGACATCTTATAAGATGCCTATATAGAAACACAACTATATTTCCGTTTAATATAGTGTATGCTTATCTACAGTCGATTAAAGCCATTCTTTAATCCATATCTCAAGTAGACTTTCTGCAGCTTCCATGTTGTGTCTGCACAAGCTGCCAAAGATAAACCGCCACTGTGCACCAGTTCCCCCGATAAAGCGCTGCCAACTTTCTCATTATCTACAACTGCGGAACACTTTGTTTCTTATTAAACTGAAGTAGTTACTCAAACTGAAGGACACCCACAGTTCTCTCCTCTCCCAGTTAGACAAACAACTCAAGTTAACGTAGGTAGTATAGGACAGGGCGGTAAAGTAAATTATGGCGAATAATCACATGGCGCCAGCAGCAGTACAATAACTGCCAGGCTGCCTTGATTTCTGCTGCACAAGTTATTGAATAATGACAGAACTAAACGCAGGTTCTACACCGGCCGCAATTTATCATCGGTCATCGACAGCCAGCTCACAGATGAGAGAGAGAGAGAGAGAGAGAGAGAGAGAGAGAGGGTGGAAAGAGAGACAGAGAATGAAGGTGAAGAGAGAAATGCAGAGGCATGAATAATGGAAGGAGTGTGGTGTGTGTATTCCCAGCGCTCGCAGAATTACTCTCACTTTGCAGCATTTAATCAATGACTCTCCCTCTATATTTTAAATCCCTCTCTCCTTTCCTCCCTCCATTACTCCTTCTATAGCAGTTTTCATTTCACAGCGGGGTCATTTGTGTAGCAATATGCTGTAATATTGCCTACACACATACACAGACGTACACACTCGTTCTGAGAGAGAAGGAGAAGGGGTGTGGGGGGTGGGGGGTAATAACATCTCAAGTTTGAAAACTGAGATATGAGTTTCTGCTCCTTCAAAATCATCAAGCACAACTCTCTCCCCTCCTTTCTACTACAACTTAAGGAACGGGAAAACCCCCTTCAGACAGAATCATTATCTCTCCGCCAGGAAATCATGTATCTGTCTGTCCAGAACTAATCACACCACTGGACCCATCAGCGTAATATATTTTGTGCTCATTTAAAGCTGAAGTAGGCGAGGAGCAAACATGATTAAAAAAAGTTATTTCTATAAAACGGTTCTATATCATGACAGTAGTACAAGAAACAGATAACCTGGAAAAATCATGTGTCTCTGTATCCTCCGGTGCTCCTAACGGCATCTGCAAGAATTCACAGACCGGAGGAAAACAAGCAGTCAGAGCTGATCTGAGGTCTGCTGTCCAGCTGCCGTCAATGAGATCTGGCTGTCAATCACTTGCGAACTCCAACCAAATGGTCAAACTAGGCAGCGCTGATCAAATATGAATCAATATTATGTTACGTTAATGCCTATTTCAGGGCCTCAAATGTTCTCAGAATCATCTTGCGATGCACGGTTTAGCTGTAAAATGATAAAGTTTGTGATGCAGCAGCCATTGTGAAATCTGTTGAAGGAACGCCAAGTACACAGCACAGCCAATAGGAACGCTCTCTCTCTGAAATGACCAGTAATTGGTCAAAGTCTCCCGTCAGGAAAGCAAGCCAACGAGTTGTATATCCGCCGTCCTCGGCCTTCCTGTTTCCTTTTTTGGCTGACGAATACAGACTACCGCCACCTGCTGGTGTGGAGAGTTATTTCCTCTCATGCAAGCGAAGAACGTGCGTGCTAACTGTCTGTAGCTGTACTCTTCGCAGTGTGTTCAAATGCAACTTGTCGGCCAAGACAAAGGCGACGTTAGTCAACGCAACAGTCGGCCTTCATCGCCTCTAGTTGATGTTCCCAAAGAACCCATTTTCATTCACATATCTTGAGGTCAGAGGTCAAGGGACCCCTTTTTGAAAATGGCCATGCCAGTTTAAGTTTAGAGCTTTATTTAGCCTCTTTCGCGACAAAGCTAGTATGACATGGTTGGTACCAGTGGATTCCTTAGGTTTTTTAGTTTCCATATACTTTGACAGCCTTAGTTTAAAATAATAAAGTTATTTGATATCAACAGTAATTTGCAAGCCTCCACTCTGCCAACGCTAGTGTCAAATAAGTAGAACTAATAAGTCAAACAAATGAAAAGAAAAAGGTGATAAAACTTTCAGACAAAAGTTTCAGATCGTAACAATATCAAACACACAATAAAAAGACATTCCCACTGCTTTAACACTGGATGTTACTCTTATAATTGGAGGAGCAATTTTAATACTCTGCTCCAACTCCATCAGATCTGCTTGTCGGATATAATAGCTTCAGAAGAATTGGGGGCTGGTGTCTGACAATTTCTGTAACTTTCCACAACCGACAATCCAACATTCACACCCACTTCACTTCACCGCCGTGATTGGCCAGCTGTGTGAAGGTCAGGAAGGAGTTTGAACTCCTCTCTCTCTAGCTCTTTTTTTCATTCTTTACACAACTATTCCTGTCACTTTTCATTTGAACAACCGAGTCAACACAATAGTATGAAGACTAAAGACTGAAAATGTGCGCCGTTATCCCCGTATTTTATTACGATCAACAGCGTCGCCCCTCTCTCTCAGATGGCAGGCTTTTCACTCCGCTTTCCGAGAACTTTGGACACTTGCCACGCTCGCGCCACAACAGCAACATTCCCAAAATATTACAACAAAGAAACGTGTACCGTGCATAAATCTCCCCCCTGCTTGCACCGCGCTGACTGGGACGAGGCCACGTAGAGTTCAGGGAAGAGTCAGCTGCTGCAGCTGCTGCTGCGTTTCCTTGGCAAGACGGAGATCTTCCGCATTGCCAGAGACTAAATTAACAAGGCCTCCCGTAATTAAGCAACTTTATTGGCCCCTGGGGAGTCCCTTCTCCTCATACAATTCCCATCCAGCCTTGTTTATATCCCTTTCTTCTTCCTCTATTTCCATCAACCGGGGACTATGCGGTGTTTTTCATGATTACACATAAATAAAAGCTGTTTTGTGCACGCTGCTATCCATGCATGCCAAAATACAAAGATCCAACACACACACACACACACACACACACACACACATACGACGGGAAAGTCTACTTAATCGTCCAAGACGCTTCAAATCACACATATCAGTACAAATGCACACAAATTTGTTTGCTCAAAAATCCAAGACAAGCATGCATAGATGATGATAAACACACCCGCGCGGCGGTCGTCAAACACTCTGTCCACACGGTCCTTTGTACATACGCACACTGATTACACATTACACACATATATGCAGGTACACATGGGCGAGGAGACAACGTTGGCTAATGATTCGCATCAAATCGCCTCAAAGGACTCGAGTTGGAATCACACATCTGTCATCCCACACGTCGACTTTTCTCTTCCTCTTTCAATTATATATTTATCTTTGTAGTAGCTTGAGTGATGCGTTGAGCCCTGATCTGCTACTGATCCCGGCCCAGATCCGACGAAAATAGAACATCCTCCTTATCCAACTATCAACACCCCCCTTCTTTCCCCTCACCCCCCTCCATCCTCCCCCCCTTGAGGCTTATGTAAATACTTTCCCTGTGATTTCACGTGCCTTTCTTGGTCAGGTATAGTGCTTTTTCTCCCTCGATTCTGTTGGTGACAAGATGACAGGCTGAAAACGGGTAAACAACTAAAAAAAAAAAAAAAACTAAACAAACATGCATGTGAGAGGGAGAAAAAAGAAATATACTTTTTAAAAAAAGGGGGGTGAGAGTGTTGAAGTCGAGACTGGAGCTCACAGAGGAGGAAGCGCACGTCAAGGGAGGTGTCGCTCTTTAATCAAATCTTAGCTGGAGGTTGATTTGATGTTTGCAATATTACTTTTACTGATTTTTTTTTCTGATGCAAGTGGATCCTCTTGGGTGGGATGGGGGAGACTCTTTGCATGGATCCAAATAGAAGAAATGAAAATCAAAATTAAATCAGATTGTTTGTTGCTATGGCAGTCGTACAGAATAAGAAAAACTGCACTGGAAATGAGTCAATAGTCAATAAACACTGGTGGTGGTGGTGGTGGAAGAGTGAAGGCCAATGGCTGAACATATGCGCGGATGTGATTTGGAGCCAGATTTCTAATGGGTTCACGAGACGGACTCACTGGACAGCTGACTGTTATGAAAACTGGAGTTGAATGGGGTGCAAGGTCACTAAAATGACAGCTGACAGCAAAGAGATGATTGGCTCCCGGAGGTGATGGCAAAATCCGATTGACTGAAGAGAAAAGTGTGAATGTGCTCAGCTGATTGAGCTGGAGATGAAACCACATTTTAATACTGTACAATTTATGGTCTGCATTTTTCTGTAATAACCGTTTAACGTATTTACATTCAGTAATTATCTCTATGCCAGATTCAGATTGCCTACCTAAACACTAGGGACCAACAGGAAAACAATGCATGTATGTAATCCAGTGCAATTGTATCTTATTGATAGCATCTTACTGGCACTTCTTCACATTAAAACTGATGAAACATGGGCGGCTTTTATCATGCAGCAGCCTCTGGAAACTTGATGTGACTACTGCGATCTGCGAAACAAGACAACGGTCATTTCCTACATGTTTTGTCAGTGGATCAGTTTCAAAATACTTCCAGGAGTGATGGAACCGTTGATAGATTGATAGGTTGATAATAAATATTACAATACAAAATTGTACAAATTGTAATGTTAAGCTCGTGTTTGATGTGTTATATTTATGGTTATATTGACAGCAAGGTTTCTTTTGTTTTATTTCTCTGATTTCAATAAGGATTTGTTCACAGTGTAGCATTATCAGGGTAAAATGTCCGACATTTTTCAGATCTTTTTTCAAACTTTTTTTTCAGATCTTTTTTTTCGGACATTTTTCAGATCTTTTTTTTCTAGATATTTTTTTTTAGACATTTTTTCAAACTTTTTTTTCCAGACTTTTTTTTCCAGACTTTTTTCAGACTTTTTTTTCAGACTTTTTTTTCAGACATTTTTTTCAGATCTTTTTTTTTAGACATTTTTTCAAACTTTTTTTTCAGACTTTTTTTTTCCAGACTTTTTTCAGACTTTTTTCCAGACTTTTTTTCAAACTTTTTTTTTCAGACATTTTTTTTAGATCTTTTTTTTTAGACATTTTTTCAAACTTTTTTTTCGGACTTTTTTTCCAGACTTTTTTCAGACTTTTTTTTCCAAAAACAATTTTTCAAAAAAAAAAAATGTAAAAATTTTTTTTTCCAAAACATTTTTTCAGACTTTTTTTTCCAGACATTTTTCAGACTTTTTTTTCAGACTTTTTTTTTCAGACTTTTTTTTTCAGACATTTTTTTCAGATCTTTTTTTTAGACATTTTTTCAAACTTTTTTTTCAGACTTTTATTTCCAGACTTTTTTCAGACTTTTTTTCAGACTTTTTTTTCAGATCTTTTTTTTCCAGACATTTTTCGGATCTTTTTTTCAGACTTTTTTTTCCAGACATTTTTTTCACATTTTTTTTTCCAGACATTTTTTCAGACTTTTTTTTCAGACATTTTTTTCAGATCTTTTTTTTTTAGACATTTTTTCAAACTTTTTTTTCAGAC
>CAKAOH010004062.1:0-16883 GCA_916701665.1 Sebastiscus tertius
GACAGGCTGAACTTGGCACAGTCAGCATTAATACCAGGCTAATACATAGCAGGGAGTGGACTCCATTATTAATCATGTTGAATATTGATGTGTTCACTGGTGTATTTGGAGATAAGAAAGAAGTTCACATAAAGTTATTAGTGCTAAAGTTATGTAAAGGGATTTGCAGTATATGGTCAGGCTGCTCACACTTTTTATTCTGTGTGTGAGGAATAACAATTATGTTGATAAAATGGAATTTGTCGCCTGTTCTGCACATTTATGAAGAAATGTGTTTGGGTGTTGTGAGGAAACTGGACCTGTGAAATGTCAGAGTGGAGCCAAATGACTGGTGTGTTAGTGTAAAGTTAAAAAGGTGATTGGATGCCATTTCCTGAGAGGTGCAAGCAGACAGATGTGCTCTGCTGTGTGTCTCTGTTTTATGTGTCAGATGTTTGGCTGGTAATAAATAGTTTAAAAAAGATCACCTTGTGCCATTTTGGCTGGTTTGTGTGAATTATTTTCAGTATTAAAGTTGTTTGTCATCACCAAAACTCCCATTCCATCTCAAGATTTATATTTTAAAATTATGTTAAAACTTTATTTTATCTATTACCTTTAAGCTATTTAATATTCAGAAGAAATATTTCCAGTACTTTGATTTTATTTTGATCAAAAACAGACATTTGAACGCAACCCCCTTACAGATCAGACTGTCAAAATACTGCAGCATGATTAAAACTTAAAAGTTACTTTTAAAGAGTTGTTAATATGTTGTAATTCTGCTTTCAGAGTGTTATGGATTCAGTTGGCTGAAATGTTGCAACACTTTTAGAAGTGCCCTAAATCCCATCCCTTACTTAACTTTTTTTTTTATTCTGGATTTTGGAGCGACCACAGAGGAGAACGATTGGACTCCTGAATGTGAATGAGAAACTCTATAACTCTCTGCAGGCCAGCTCGTCAAAAGGATGTTTTCATGTTGTGTTCCCTCGTGTCTGAAAACTAGATCCCGTAGAATGACTATTAGGATGAAAAGAAGAACATTTTACGAGATGAACTGTTAATCCAGCCTGTTGTTATTGTGAACAGAGATCAGCTAAGAGACCAAACATTAACCAGAATACTAAATGGAATTAAATTCATGAATCAAAAACCTCTGCTAGTGTTATAGTTATTAACAGTGCATTTGCAACATTCCCTTTCAACAGTCTGTTTTTGCTCCTGTGATTATTAATGCTGTTGTTTGATTACATAGCAGCCCAGCATGGAGGATAACACACTGCTAGAAATTGTACTCATGTCGTCTTAACAATAATTTGATTGTATTATTAGATGTTGGAGCTATTTACAGAATATTATTGTACTTTATTTTACTGTACTGTACTATTTATTATCATTTTAACAACAGCAGTACTGTGTTATTAACAGTGATTTGCTGTTGGTGTTGTATACAGGCTCTTACTGTAAATATATACTTTTAGAAATACTCAAAATATAATATTCAGAGGACGTTTTTGCTTTCAGTGATTCATTTTACAGTAACATTCACTGTTAGCATTTTTACAATTAAATATTAGATGCATATACGTATATATATGTGTGTGTGTGTGTGTGTGTGTGTGTGTGTGTGTGTGTGTGTGTGTGTGTGTATGTATAAATATAAAATGTATATATATATACATAAACACACACACATATATATATATATATATATATATATATATATATACATTTATATATAGTAGAGGTGTTGCAACATAGCATGATAACCATGATATTAATAATGAAATATTGATATCATGTTAATAGTGCACATATGATAATATTGTTTAAATAATCCAGCGCCTCTTAAATCATGTTATATATGCAGTTAAGGCTACAGACTCTCTCTCCACCTCCCTACACTTGGATTTGAGTGGAATCCATTTGCCAAAAAAGACACACAAAACTCACAATTAACAGTTTTAAGATTAATTTGATTGATAGCATTATTTTTTTTAATTATTATTTGCTATAGATATTGCAACAATAATGTTATTGTGGATTTATTTGGCCACGATAATCACACAGAAATAAATCTGATATTGTGACAGTGCTAATATATAGTGTAATTGTCAAAAAAAAATCAATGTGGAAAAAAATCATAATTCTTGTTGCTTTTTATTTTATTTTTTTATTTTATTTTCTATGATGAATATTTTAGCGTTTTGGTCTTAATGAGCTAAAATATTCAGAAACTAGCAGTAGAGAAAAAGTTCTGAACAGCTCCCTTAGACTTAGTCAAGGTATTTTAGGGGTAGGTCTCACTGACACCAAATTTGTCAGATTCCCACATGAATTCCTGTCTAACTCACAGCGACATAGTCCGTTTGAAAGGAAAATGATTTTATAAGTGAAGCGACGTGGGTAAGAGGATCTGTGGGGGCTTCAAAGAGGACTGTCCCATTTGTTGCCAAAACCACCGAAGCCCCGGCTCTCCTGCCTGGTCGCCATTAAAGGGCAACCAGAAGCACACGGAGTTCACGACTGCCACCCCCGTTACTTCTAGACGCTTATGGCTGCTCTTAAAAGGAAATGAGGTAGAAAGACTTTAGAGCAACTTTCTAAGAAAAGAAAAACATCAATTTTTGTCGGGGGGTCCGTTTCACCTCTGAAGGTTTCTTCCAGAAGATCAGAAAGCAAAAGTCTTGGTCTATGATAAACAAAAGATTACCAGGGTTAAGTCTCAGAGAATTGTTGAACCCCCGACTGTTTGCCAATGTAAAAGATAAGTGTGTCAACCCATAACTATGGGCTTGGTATAAACCAACACACTGGGGGGGTGGGGGACTTTTTTCCAATGACTGGAACGTCCACATTAATAAATCAACGGTTCTGTGCTTCGTAGCAATGCGTGGGTTTTTACAAAACTTTTGGAGCAGCTTTATTTTTCTATGTTTTATAGTGTGGGTCCGGTTTGACGGTTGAGAGTTTTCTTGTCTATGAATGGCAGCAGTAAAACTGTATATACAGCCGTGTTGTTCTACTGTAGCGGGTCAAGATTAGTGCTGAAAACACACACCGACACACACACACACAGATCGCCTATTTCTGGAGACGATACATTGATATTTCTTTTTCCTGGAGGCGTACCGTAACCATTACCCATAACCAAAACATGCCTAACCATTGCCCTTACCTTTACCCTATAATCTCCCCAATGAGGACAAGAGGATATTTTAGTTTAGTTTCTCAATGCAACTGCTTTGAAATTGTGGACGGCAATTTTGTCCCAAAGCAGCGGCAGATCCTGTTCGGAGTCCACAATTTGTGTGTCCAAATGTGACTTTAAAACAAACACACATTATACAGTACACAGACACGGAGGAACGGTCCGCTAAGTGTTCGTGAGAAGCACCTGGCACACATTAGAAACTCAATAAGTAAAGTGGCAGACATTTTACTGCCATATGGAAATTTCTCAAGCTTACACCTACTGCGCCCTCGCCAGAACCTCGCTAACCTCATCCATCCTTCCTCCCACTCATCTCGTGCCAGGATATCAGTGTCTCTACTTTCTCTCTTAAAACGCAACACGTACACACGCACACACACACACGCACACACACACACACACACACACACACATACACACATAAGCCCAAGACCTTTCCTGACACACACTTAACTTCTCTTTCCCTTCCTCCCTCACAAATCACATGCCCGGACGCAAACACAAACACACACACACCCCCTCTAGCATGCATAAAACTCTGGCAGACGTCACACACACACACACACACACACACACACACACACACACCCCCACCCTGTAGCCCTTATGTCTGGGTACGGTCTAATAGCAGCACTAATGTGATGTGAGTGTGAGGGGATCGCTTTACTCTGGCGATATTAGGGGAATGGTGAGTGTCTTTTGTGTGTGTGTGTGTGTGTGAACAGGCAAAGAGTACTGGTAGTACTGGTGGAGGAGGAGCTGGTGGTGGGAGGCTCTGGAGAATCTCACAAGGGCTCAAAGCTGGAATCCAGGCAGAGATTGGTGTGTGTGTGAGAGAGAGAGAGAGAGGGGGGCTGTTTACAAGAGTTTTGGGGTGTGTGGAGGGATGGGGGGTCTAATCCTAAAGGCCTTCACCACTGACCGAGCACTTAACACAGGATCACAAACGCAGCCTCAACTGAACCCCCTCAAGACCACCATCATCCACCCCCCCGTCTACACTCCCAACACCAAATCCAGTGTCTCGCCTCCAGCTGTAAATCAGCACCTCCTTGCTGACCCCCCCCCCCCCACCCCTCCTCCTTACCACCACCAACACTCTGCCACAACCCGCTACTGTCTGTCTCTGGTGAGTATCTATCACCTTTCAGCACCTTAACAGAAAAGATATACTTCGCTGTCTGTGAGGCGACTGCAGATTTATGACTCAACCTCCCATCACCCCGACCCCGCTGTCTTTGTGCCGACAGTACAGACAGACAGGCATTTAGGCAGACGGGCAGTCATAGATAGACGCAGTCATACACACGTGAGGATCACGGTGTCACGGTGTGCGTACACACATGCTGACAAACAGCATATTACACGCTGCAAGAAATCACCTTTCAGCACTGTGACAGGATACACAGAGAACGTGGACAGGAACAGACAGTAGTATGACAGAGCGCGCACATGGTGGGAAATCAGGTATTGAGGTTGACTTGGTGTAAAAGTGATCACATTTGCCTCCAGCTCTAACAACTCTGGAGGTTCAGTTCCTTACTTCAGGGGAAGCCTGTAACTATAAATGAGGATTTTAAAACCACAAGACAAGCCTCATCCTAACCTCAACCAGGGTTTCAATTCCACAAACCTTAAAGGGGAACACCACCCAAATGAAGAATTCCAGTATGTTATTTCTATGGACGAGGAAAGTTCAATCAATATTTGTGAACATGAGCTCCTCTCTGTCAAAGGCAGAAACCAGAGAAGTAAATCTCAAAACGTGTGATTGTCATTGGGTATAAAGTCTGGAGCTGCTCCATAGAAAATGAATGGGAGATGTTTAGATGTTTGTTTTCTTTTTATACCCAAATGAGCTTTATTCTAGGGCTGTCAATTGCTTAAAACATTCAATCATGATTAATCATTTGATTGTCTGTAATTAATCAAGATTAATCACAAATTATTCACACATTTTTTTATCTGTTCAAAATGAACCTTAAAGGGAGATTTGTCAAGTATTTAATCCTCTTATCAACATGGGAGTGGGAAAATATGCTGCTTTATGCAAATGTATGTATATATTTATTATTAGAAATTAATTAACAACACAAAACAATAACAGATATTGTCCAGAAACCCTCACAGGTACTGCATTTAGCATAAAACAATATGCTCAAATCATAACATGGAAAACTGAAACCCAACAGGCAGCAACAGCTGTCAGTGTGTCCGTGTGCTGACTTGACTATGACTTGCCCCAAACTGCATGTGATGATCATAAAGTGTGCATGTCTGTAAAGGGGAGACTCGTGGGTACCCAGAGAACCCATTTACATTCACTGATCTGGAGGTCAGAGGTCAAGGGACCCCTTTGAAAATGGCCATGCCAGTTTTTCCTCACCAAAATGTAGCGAAAATTTGAAGCGTTATTTAACCTCCTTCCCGACAAGCTAGTATGACATATTCATTATTCATTGTCTATGAAGCAGCTCCACACTTTATACCCTATGACATCACATATTTGAGTTTTAGCACTCTAGTTTTTGGATTTTTGAGAGAGTTGTTCATGCTTACTCATATTTTTGACTATCCCATAGAAACAACATGTATGCATTTTGAAAAAGGGCATAGATACTCTTTAACTGTTGCTCAACTTGCTTAAACTCAATGTGCCGATATTTCTACATGACGTCCAGTTTGTCACATATTGCTGTCACAACATTTGTGTCCACATTCATAATCAGAATCATATTTGAACAAGCATTATGTGTGTACACATACAGCAACAGTGATATTTATAGTCTAGCATTTAGGGTGCTGGAATAAATGTGTTGAGTTGGATGACACATTCTCTCACAAATCTCTTACAAAACCACAAAGTGTCACTCCTTTGTCATAATGTAATCTCCTCTTTCAAAACCCTTTCTGTTGCTGTTAAACATCACTTGTGTGTCAGACAGTTTCAAACCAAACAATCCCTAGCGTATACAAAGGCTGGTATAGGGTGGACCATAATTGTAACCTGTAAAAGAAAATATAGAAAGATTGACATTTAAATTCCCCCTCCATTGTTGCTTCACTTGAATGTTTGACCTTGAAAGGGGCCAAAGGGGGAGATGTCATTTCAACAGTTTTTTAACTCATCAACTGAACTTCCACTAAAAGTGCTCGTTTTTGCCATGACAGGCTCTGATTGTTATTATACATGTAAGTGTCTGACAACATTATGGAAAGAGTTTCGCTCAGGGAGAAGCCTCGTTCTGAAATCTGGCGAGGTGAGGTGTTGCCGGAAGACACCGGTGGAATAGAGGAATACATCCATGGTGGAAACGTGAGTGCCTCCCGGGCAGAGTTTGTTGTGTTGGAGTACAGAAAGCGTAGCTAAGTGTTATCTAAAAAGATTTTCAGTGTCATGGCTGAATATTTAGATGATTTCGACAAGTGGATGAAGTCTTCGAATTCGACGGCTGCCCCTATTTATTTGAGCCAGAGATTTCACAACGAGACTTCCCTTTGCACAAGACTTGGACACAATAACAAACAGACCGGATCGAGCCAAAGGAAAACATTTTATTTCTCTGTAGGGTCCTTTCCATAATGCTGTCAGGCACTTATAATAACAATGTGAGCCTGTCAGTGGCAAAAACGAGCACTTTTAGTGAACTTAATGTTACATTGACGCTGCTCACTGCCCTCACAGCTTGTTTTGCGGTTGCCTGTTACAACGTTCTCCCTCAATACTCAATCAATTTCAGAAATTGTCCCTATTACTTACATAGACCAAAACATGGGCATATAGAGTCCAGGTTGAAAAATACCGAAGTTGCCCTTTAAAAGATGTCTGGAGGGGACTGTTAATCATCATATTTAACCGTGTTTCCAAAATGGATATGGTCTCACTTCAAAAGCACTTGCTAAAGTCATAAAGAAATATACATCAGTCCACACACCTCTCTCTCTCTCTCTCTCTCAACCCTCAATTTCTCAAACCGGTTTTTTCTCTGGCTGCTCTTTTGCCACCATGCCTCTGTTCTCTGTATCACAGTATTTTGTCTGGCCTGAGTGGCAGAGTATGTGGGGGGAAGGTCAGGGCAGGTACACTGGCCAGCAGAAAAAAACACTACTGTACGCTTCACAGCTTTTCCCATTAGCACAATGGAAAAACCCTGTGTGTTGCTACTATCGTTGCCATTGTAAATGCATGGACTTCCAAATGTGCGACCTGCTACCTCTCTGCTCTCCGAGGTCCGCCTGCCTGCACATTCCAGATTTATATGCTGTCTCTTTACAACCATGGTGGAGCTCGAAATATCTCAAATTTAACTCGTGCCAACAAAATCGCTTTGGATTCATAAATATTCTGGACGGTTCCAACGCGGCGGTGGATTACTTTCACGTTGGACTGAGATAAGAGCACTCAATTCACTTTAATAACTAAATGTTTTGAAGAAAACAGCCCGTGACAAATTCCCAAGGACAAAGTCCAGACAGAGAGCGAAGGAAGAGGCTCACATGACGTCAGCCAATATCAAAGGTCCAGGATGAATAATCACCGGTGCTGGTCCAATAACAGAATGATTGATTGGCCCAAAGCCCCACGCTGTCTGAGATAACAGTGTTCAAAGTGTCCAAACACAATGTCAACACAGTGTCTCCCTCGTGGGCAACGTTCTTCCTCCATACCTAGGAACCCTCTGTTGACCCTTGACCTTTCAGCATGTCCAGCTGCAAAATGTAATCTCCCATGCAGTCTGAGGGTTCCAACAGTGGCAAATGGTGGCAGATGCTCTCTACTGTAGGTTACTGGAGGTCATTATAAACATCCCTGAAAAACAAGCCATGATATTAAGTTATTAAACAGGACTGGAGGGATTTGAAAGAGCATCAAAATCTGTGATAGCGTCGTTACCGCTACTCTCATATCTCATACAGAAGACTCACTTGAGGCCATCGTCTGAAGCGGAGGTCAATAGCTTTGGCGTTCACTTTTTATGGGCATCAAATCGCAACAAATCGTCCCTGTCTAGTTACTGTCAGCCAGGTGAAATGGGATTTTCTTCCCCCCTCAGTGTCCAGCTCGACTCCGGCTCTCCCAGAGGTAGTTAGTCATGACAACGTTTCTAACCACAAAAGCACATGGTTTCAGTTTAGCACCCGCTACCATTCAACATGGCTCCCATCCGGTCGCTCTCTCTCTCTCTTTTTCTCTGCATGATCACACCACTTGTATACGACACACCATGACCCAAAAGCTGTGTAATGAGAAGCAGAGAGCCTTAACCACCACCATCACCACCACCCTCAAATCTGGACACCCAATAGGAAATGTCACTCACAGATTTGGGTAAATGCTTGTGATATTTCTAATGACTCTGCCTGTAAGAGAGCACTGCTGAATCATCTGAAACAAATGCATCTTAATGAGAGTTTTGCAGAGGCGGCAGTGGTACAGTACAGGGTGTCAGTTGGTCTTTTGCGTGGCACGCTGACTACTGGGCATGTTCTGAGGGAGCACAGACACCTGGCAAGATGGTGCAAGACTGTAGTCATTCAGCGTGGATGTCTGTGAGTGTGGTTATGTGTAAGCCAAGCCCTTATTACCTCAGTGTGGGTGGGTGTGAGGTGGTCTGTGCATGTGTATGTGTGTGCGTGCTACGTCTTTATTACCTTAGCGTATGCGTAATGTAACCAAAGTACTTATTACCCTGGCATGGCATAGCATGGCATGGAATTGCGTGCGTGTGTGTTTCCCTTTTAGCTTCCTCCTCCGTACCAGATGAGACTCCCTGAGCAGTAGTTAGCATGTAAAGCAGCAAAACACAGTGGCACCACGCCACAAACATTACCTCATGTACAGGTCAGTAACTGTCACGGTACCCAGATGGACAAAAGAGACTGGAATTTGAATCCTTTGATAGTTAAATAAAAGTAAGAAGCCACATTGCTCAGGTTGCTATTAGCTACTTATAGTTCCAGCTACCGAAATAACAAAGTTACATCACATCTACTATTAAAGCGGCAGTAGGTAGAATGTTTTTGGCATCATTGGGCAAAAACTCCATAATAACCTTTCAGCATATTGTAATTCAAGTGTTCTGAGAGCTTTCTCCAAACCTAGACAATAAAAGAAATGCACACATGGCTAGATAATGTTTACATGTTTTTGTTTCGTAATTTGGGTGAACCAACCCTTTACTATGGATCTTGTGATGCTACCGGGTTTAAATATATAAAACTTCTCAGCTTCTGGTGTTCAGATGACGCAATATAACACAGTATTAAAGCCTGTATGCAATAGTGAAACAATGTAAATGTAATAGTAAGTAGACAAAAAGGAAGAGTTGGCGGGAAATACAATTTCTTCTTTCTAGAAACTGTCTGAACACAAAATGTTTTAACAACTGCAGCAGTTAAACTTTCATCTTTCACGTCCATGTTCTTATGACTGTACTGCCTTTTTTTCTACTTTTACGTAAATATGACCTCGATGAGTACCCCATAAAAACATAAAAGTCTAGCCGTGGACGAAACAAAACACTCACAATCGGCTCACAGTTTCACAGTTGTCTCGGCCTCCACCAGACTGGAGGCAGACGAAGCGGGGCAACGTTATTGTTGTGCCTCGGGGCTCTGACTTGTCCGTGCACTTACACATAATTACATCATCGATATTTGAGGCAACAAGTGGAACTTGTGCTGCTAGGCTGCAACTCATAATATTTCACCTGCTTATGAGTCATAACAAGTTATGGTGCTATAGATACGGGAGGAATGTTTGACACATGATTTACTATCTTATTATCGTCTGGTATCGGAGGAAGCAGACACTTTTACCAACTTTCAGCAAACTTGTGTTGTGACTGATGTTGACTCAACTTAAGTTCGTTGACATTGGGATGATCTCTTCTTTAGACTGTGTAATTTTGTATACTTTTAAATATTTTTTTTATAACTGTCAAATGTCCTATTCCGTCTAAGCTAAAAGCTGAATGACGACTGCAGCTGGTCGTGCGGGTTTAAACATGAGGTTTGGAATAATGGCACAGCACGTCTCACTTTCTCTACTCATGCGTGCTGTGACAGCCGACTGGCAGAGCGACCAAGAGAAGGGCAAGATCCCTGGCAGAGAAGGTTATTTGGTATGTAACTCAAGAATATGCACCCATGCACAGACAGGCCTGTGCAGTATTTGCACATGGCAGAAGGGGATGAATGCATGCAGTTGTGCAGGCGCACACAAACACATGACTGTACCCAACAACAAGCGTTTGACAGACAGCAGCACGCAGGAGGTGGCCAAGTTAAACCACTTTCCAATTCGCAATGACATTTACATGACACACGGGTTGACTCAATGAGAAAACATTAAAGCGGCGTTGGGAAACGTTTGCAGCTGATATCATAATGGTATTTAGTTTCTGAAGTTAGCAAGCACGAAAAGGAAAAAAAAACAAAAACATCATAACAACTTTGGTGCTATATTTACATGGGCGCAGTCCCTCATTTAAAGATATATTCAACGTTTGCCAAGTGTGCACGCTTGCGTACGCACAGACACATTGACAAGTTATGAATTTACAGACTTTGTTTTTCCCCCTCTTAAGCAGCCCCACCTATCTTTATGACACAGATACACACAGGCAGTGCTGGAGGAAGTATTAAGACCTTTTACTTAAAAGTAAAAGTAGCAATATTACAGTGTTAAAATACTTTGTTACAAATAAAAGTACTGCATTCAAATGTTTTAAATGTACAAAGGTATTAGCATCAAAATATACTTAAAGTATCAAAATTAAAGTACTCATTTTGCAGATTGGCCCTTTTCGGCATAATCTATATTATATTATTGAATTGTAATTAGTGATACGTGTTCATCACTTTAATGTTGTTGGTAAAAGTGGAGCTAAGTTTAAGTACTTTATATACTGCTTTATATACTTTTTTTTAATTATTATTTTCCATTAATAATCTAAATATGCAAAGTAATTAGTTACTAAAGCTAATAATTGCATGTAGTGGAGTAAAAAAGTAGAATATTTGCTTTCAAAACGTAGTGGAAGAAGTATTAAGACCTTTTATTTAAGCAAAAGTAGCAATACTACAATGTAAAACTTTTTTACAAGTAAAAGTTATTATTATTATTATTGTATGATTGAATTATAATTAGTGACACATGTATTGATCACCTTATGTTACTGTTAAAAGTGGAGCTAAGTTTCAGTACTTTATATACTGCTGGGTAACTTAACCTGTGATTGATTGATTTTTTGTTAATATTATTTTCCATTAATAATCTTAATATGCACAGTAACTAGTTACTAAAGCTGCCAAATAAATGTAGTGGAGTAAAAAGTACAATATTTGCTTTCAAAATGTAGTGGAGTAAAAGTAGAAAGTAACATAAAATGTAAAAACTCAAGTATAAGTACCTCATAATTGTACTAAAGTAGAGTACTTGAGTACATGTACTTGGTTACATTCCACCGCTGCACACAGGAAACAGTGGCACTGCCAGCACCTTCCCACACTCCGCCCAATTGTAACCGCCAGTCAGCCGCCTCGTGCCCGCCGCTGATACAAACAGACACAAACACAAAACGCTCTGCCAAGAAGCAATCAGTCAGAAAGAGCGCCTCGGTGATTTGTTATGAGCAGGTGCTGTGAAGAAAATTGACAGGCAGCGTTTTATCAAGACAGAGTGGATTTACTGTCGGTAAATTGATAGTAGACATAATGAAACAATAAAAACGTCTGCAGCGCCGGCCGGGACAAGGTGCTCTGTGGTTGTGCATATGATGTGTGCGTGCAAGTTTGTGTCAGAGGAGATCCATTGCCTTGTAATTCACCAAACACCCCCCCCCCCCACCACCACACACACACACAAACACACACAAACACACACACGTTACATGCTTTCATTCATGCCTCATTGTTTTCTTAACTGATAAGGAAGTACTTGAGCTGTTTGCAAAGTGTTTCGACAATGGGGGAGGACAATAGAGCTATTCAAAAAGCTCCAGAGAGAAGGGGTAATAAGAGGGAAAGAGAAACAGAGAGGAGAGCATGTATGTGTGTGTGTGTGTGTGTGTGTGTGTGTGTGTATGTGGTTTGTGGCGACAGAGAATGGGTGCCGTTCAAACAAACAAACCTCACCAAAGTGGCTAATTTTCAGCATTGTTGCATTATATCATGTCTCCCTGCTGCAAGTCATCACGGGGTGTTTAGTGACTTTGCCCAGTGCTCTCTATAATATACCTCCACCCGTCCCGCGACCCAACACCCCCACCCACACACACAGGTCTGTCACCCATGGCGATGTGAGTGATCTCTGTATGGACGCTGCCGAGCAGCTCAAGGGGGCATCTGGTCTTTTTCCCTTCTCAGTCGCTGAAATGTAAACACCCCAGTTGCCTGGATTTGCCAAATGAGCACCTGGTATTTCAAAGTGGCCTCCTGGCTGTGTGACTTTTTTTTTTTTTTTTTTTTCCAACTTGGGGTGGGAGGCAAGGCTGTTCTGCATTACGCAGACGTACACACGAGCGCGCTCGCACGCACACTCGCTGTTGTTCACCACAAATGTATAGCGGGGTAGTAGTGGAGGCTCGGGGTGAGACAGGCCAGCAGGCCCACACACGCACATGTACACACTTTGACACAACTACTTTAAGTGAAAAAAAATTGCGGTACATGCGCACACACATACTCCACACACTCCGTCATCCCCTCACCTGGCCTTGTGTTTAGTCTATACAAAGTGTAATGGTATACGGTAGGATTACTGCGAGCCTCTGAGGTGCTGCAGCGCGGCGGTGTGGTGTGTGTCAAGACTGTCTGTCCTCGTCCCCGCGGGCTGCTGCGACTTGTCATCTGAACAGTTAGCCACGCGGAGCTAAGCCAGATCCCAAACCTTCACTGTTAATCTGAGACAAACAGATGGGGTCATCACACCAAATATGTATTGTAAAAATAAAAAAATAGGATTGCCATTACCCAGAGGGAAAAGTAGAAATGAACGGTGAGAGTCAGCCGGAGCCAAAGGTGTTGTCTGGAGGAGCTCGCCAGAGTGCCACTAACATCCAAACCTCCCGAAGGCAATTAAGAGAGACGAGAGGGACACGTATAAGCCCAGGATTTGGGAAAGGAGGGAGAGGGAAGAAATAATGTGTTTATTTGTTTTTATAACTTTATTTTTCATTCATTTTCTTATTTAGTTTCAAAAATGACATGTAGGGGAGCTTTATTCATTCATTTTTCACAACATTGCATCCAGTCACTGCATCCCCAAAACAAATGAGTCTGAGTGGACTCCTCTTATGAATACGCTTTAGTTACCACCACCTCTCTGAAGGCGCTAAAAATGTCACTGTAACTGCGTGTGGCTGTTGCAATGAAGCTCATTAGCATAGAAAGGGGGCAATTTTGCTGGCCTGACCCGTCAGATGGTTGTTTTACAGAACCATCTGAGAAGCCATCATTGGAAACTGTTTGGAAAAGGAGGAAAAGGATGAGGCCGTTGGGAATATCAACATTTTCCTCAGACATATTATAAAATTACGAAGAAAAACAATATACGACTAAATACGACTCTTTGAACGAAACTCTCCAGTTCTGATATAACTGATGCTATTGCAGCTTCACTAACCTCTTTAGGAGTCGCCATAGTTGTTTAAAACGAACCGTTGCTCCGTGTCGTCTCACACACCCGAAGCCACACCCCTAGCTGCCAGTAGCTGCTCACAGAACGCTGATTGGTGACACAATGACACAAACGCATTACTTGAAGCCTGACGAGATGCATTTTCGTGTGACATTTGATCCGGCGATTGTTGCATGACATTGCAAGAATGCAGCTGCCGTGCAAGGTCACAATTTTGCACTAACTGCATGCATATTACCTATTTTACATACGTGCAAATAGCGCAGGAGCACCGGGATGCTTACAGGGGTGTATTTCACTCTTTGCGGGTGCTTTGAGAATTACACGTTTCTTTTTGTCTTCTTTGTGCAGGTTTAGTGGCTGCAAAAGCCACGCAATCCTTTTGTTACTTCACCCCAGAATCTAACTAAATTGTTCAGCAAACATCATAGTCCTACCAAACACATTTTGGCACACAGGACTGTAACCATGGATACCAGAACTACAGTGGACTAAATTTAAAGATGAAATTACAACTGATTAGTTGATCATCTTGGATGGATTTGGATGGAAACATTTATATAAATACAAAATTCACAGTAATCCTATAATGAGAGCAGAGGGAAAACAGAAGTTTGACAGTTAATTAATTTGCCAACCCCATCTTGAAAGTTGTCCTCGTTAAATTGGATTATTTTTGAGAATGAATCTGTTTTTCATACTTCACTTGTGATGGTTCACATCATCATTGATGAAGCAGCATATTTCCTGTCCAGTTTATTTTGAAACAAGTCTGAAAAATTATTCTTGTTCTTTTTGCCAAAACCAACAAAAGACTGCAAAACGAGAGTGACCGTAACGTCCATATCATGATATAAGGAAGTGGAAAGCTATGATATCATTCTTGAACACCCACAATGCCTCACACAACGTAATCATTCTTATGACAAAACTGCAGACTACATCGCCATTTGGCCCCGGGGAGCCTTTAACTCATCCCCCTTCTTAACTTCTCCCTAAAAAGGAAAATGTTGTCTCGTTGCTTGTCACTGATTGTGATTTGTGGCCTGTTGCTTTTGGTTCTGATTCACATGCATGTGATAACAGACGGTGTCATGCCACTGCATGCCTCGACACTGACGGTGTAGGGCCAAACGTTGGCTGTCTGTCATCGTCACACGCTGACACATCCTGGCCCGCACCCAATCAGACCTGGAGGATGACGCACCGTGGGTAGAAAGTTAAGGTGTCTCCTTTTGGACTCCTAAACACATTCCACGGCACTTAATCACCAGGTTGGAGTATGAGAGTCTTATTTATGTGTGTATGCATATGTGGTGAGAGCAGTTTGTGTTTACTTGACTGCATGAATGAGAATTTGGGCTTGAGTGGGTGTGTAGCAGTCTGTTTTGTGGGACAAGTGTTTGGTGTGTGCGATCAAAGTATGTTTTTAAGTCTGTATGTGTGAGTGTGAGAGTATTCTTTCACGACTCGGTGAACAAATCAGGCCCACTTCTCCTCTCATGCTTTCAGGAAACTTTTCACGAGGGACCGCGATACCCTCCTCTATACCCACTCCAGCACAAAAGTGGTGCTCTGCCTTTGTAGCGAATCCCTGTTTTCTCAACCGGCTGCGTCCGCTGGGGGAAAGCAGAACACAGACAAGCATGAGAAACGCCCTGACAAAATGGACTACAAACAGCCAGCACGGCTACAGAAATGCTGATAACGTCAGTCTTCTTTTTTTTCATCTCTTTTCCCCTGTCTCCATCCGCTGGTACTACTGTATCTGTCATTGTTTGTCATTTTGTCTTGGGCATTTTCCTGCTGTTCTGTGTGAATGTGCAGGAGTTTCCCATGGGTGCTGATGGGGAAAAAAAAAAGATCCAGGCATGGCAACATTTCATATTGAGTTTTACTCCCTCCCAAACAATGCCCCATCTTTGCCTTCCATCACCTTCTTTTTGTCTTCTTCTCCTCCTTTTGCCCTTCCTTTTACTCTTTTTCATCAAAACTTCTGCAGCTCTGTGGCCTCCTCCTATGCGCTGGGGGCAAAGGTGCTCTAGATTAAAAAAGAACTTCGCAAATTGAATTCACACTTGATGAAACAAACAGATTTGCATGTGTCTATCCGCCTGAGACGGGGTGGCCAGCTCCAGGCTAAGAACTGTCCCACCTCTGAACGGCGTAATGCGCTCAACTAATTAATGGGCTGTTATTGGAGAAATGTGTCACAGAGTTTGAGGTGAGGCGATGTGGAGCGGCGCGACCCCAGTCCAATAAAGGTCGAGGTCCCTGCTAATAACATGGAAACGGGTCATTTCTTAACCTAATGAAAGTTCCCGACCTAAGTTTGTAGTTTTCTCTGTGTTAACTTTTGTGTCATTCACGCTCAGAGGAGCAAAGGCTCTAGCTCTGTTGGACTCTTTTGTCTTACATTTTTATTTCTTTGTTATTATGGTGGCAATATGTAAAGTATTCCGGCTGCTTTGAAGCCATATTGCGCTGACAGCTGTGCATTTCAGTTGACAGCTGACTCCATTATCCCCTTCCTCTTTTCATCGAAGGATGTGTTTCCTCACATTACATCAACTTGGAAATTACAGCGATATGCTGAGGCAATAAGTGTGAGTTCATTTATGGGATGCGTTTTTCCTCATTTGTCGCCTTTGGTCCCAACGGGTGGTTGAAGCTATTTCCGTAACGGCTCAGGCCACACACCCTTCGCCCAGTGTTTTGTTGGCCTTTATGGCCGGTCAGCAGGGAGATCTGTTGGGCATCGGCAACCACAGATAAACCCTCCTCTCTCTCTGGGCATGATGGGAAGGCTCATGGGGCGAGTGTGGGCAGACAGGCTGACGCGTTACCTCCCCCTCTCTGTCCTTTCAGCTATTTACCAGACGGAGGTCCCATCCAAGCAGGAATTTCACACCCTATTGACAATGTGGCTTCTGTCAGCTGCCGCTCCAGCACCCATCACCAGGGGCTCATCCTTCCTTCCTTCGTTTCTTCCGTCTCTTCCTTGTCGCCTTCTCTGTCTCGCTCTGCCTCCAGGGGCGTTCTGCC
>CAKAOH010004067.1:9747-39396 GCA_916701665.1 Sebastiscus tertius
GTGTGTGTGTGTGTGTGTGTGTGTGTGTGTGTGTGTGTGTGTGTGTGTGTGTGTGTGTGTGTGTGTGTGTGTGTGTGTGTGTGTGTGTGTGTACCAGTCTGCCCTCACGACAGGCTCTGGCGGAGGCAGAAGCCGACTAGGTTTCGAAGCAGCCAATCGTACGCTGGCCCTCTGTGGCACATTGCCCGACCGAGCCAATCAGAAGAGCCCCTGTGAAACTCACAGATATACACATACAGCACTAATATTACATACAAACATACTTTGTTTTTGGCTGCAGATGTCATCCTCTACATGTGTGATGATGCACATCCATATGAAGAAAACAAATCCTCTAGCGATGCACTGATAGCAGATCGGATATCGGGCCAATGCTGACTCAAATAGCCGGATCGGATATCGGTGTCAATAGGGCTGATCTATTCAATTAAATTCTATGTTTATATAAACATTATTTACTGTAATTCTGTTTAGGTTATGACCAATTTGTTGCTGCATTAAAAAATGTTTACACCTGAATTGTAATTCCTATTATTTTAATGATAAATAACAATTCAGATATCTATGTATGCAATTTATATCTATGTATTTTGTTACATTTTGTTTAACAAAGTTCACACCCAGTGAGGCACACAGATTATTAATTAAACACTGGTATCAGATATGGATGCTAATTTTGAAAAAAATTCTTAACCGATAACCGACCCTCGTTAACCGATTTATTAACCGTTAACCAATAAGATTAGTGCCTCTCATGCAGCGGTGCAGTTCACCATCAGGAGAGTTACTGTAGCAGCCACGATGCTGCGTGTAGTGTCGCGGACATGTAGCCACGTTCCCAGTAAAAGTCTCCACCGCACATTTAGTTTAGTTTAGCAGGTTGTCCGCTGTGTGTCTGCCCGGCGTAACGATAGCGAGTGTCCGACAAACAGTGTGTGTTTTTGTGCTATGTTGGTAGCTGTAGCTCTGCTGGTAGCTTCGTGCTCGCCGCCGCTCTGTCATTGCGGCGTAACTTTTGCGAGTATCCGACAGACCGTGTGTGTGTGTGTGTGTGGTGGTGGAGAGTGTGGGTTTATCGGTGGCGTTACAGCTGTGAACGTAGCTGTAGCAGACAGTGTGTGCACAGTTTATTTGTGTGTGGATAAATGCTACGAGGCTACAACTCGCTCCGCTCAAGTGAGCCATACTTCCTGTATTTTGCAACGCCGGCTCAGTCTCTCTCAAGATGGACCAGCTTTTCTCCTTGAAGAGACGAACCGCTCCTCTGAGTTTTTCTCAGCTTTTTAAATTAATTATTAATATTTCCTTTAACCGTTTATCCGATAGCGTTAATCGGTTAAAATGCTTAATGTCAGTTAACAGTTAAACGGTTAATTATTAACATCCCTAGTATCGGGTCGGCCAATACCCAAAGCTCAGGTATCAGTATCAGTATCGGGACTGAAAAAGTCGAATCGGTGCATCCCTAAAATCCTCCCACTGATTTTCCACTTGTCTCTCTCATCCTTTTCATTCTCTCTCGTACGTGACTGTCTGTTGCCGTCTTTCTTTTGCTCTGTCGCTTTCTCTCTTTCACCCAGTCACTGTCTCACCTTCTTTCTGTTTCTTGCTCTGTGTGTTTGATGTCGCCCATGTTGAGTTTAGCTGGCCTCTCTTGCTTTCTCTTTTGTTGTTGTGTCCAGGGAGGACAGGTGTTGGACACAATCTGTCCCTCTCTCTCTCTCTCACACTGTCTCTCTCTCTCTCTCTCTCTCTCTCTCACTCTCACTGTCTCTCTCTCTCTCACTGTCTCTCTCTCTTTCTTGCACACAGAAACCCTCACATACACACACACACACAGCTGTCAGACCCCTCCTGGTGACCATCTGGCCATGAAGCCAGGAGTCCCCCCCACCCCCACTCCTTCACTCTTTCTTTTCCTTCTCTTGTTGTACTATTCGTTTTCCATATCTACAGTCCGGACTGGAAACTTTTTTTCTTTGGCATCAGTAGCTAATAAAATACATATTTCATTGCTTTCCTGTGATATTGACAATATAATAGACCTTCCGAACAATGACTGGCCACCTTCCAAAGTCACCAACAGATCAGAGAAGCAACAGGCAGACCAGTATATGTTCTGATCAAGATTTAAAGCAGGAGTAGGCAGGTTGGAGCAAATATGATTTAAAAAATGGTCACTATATCCTGACAGTAGTGCATGAGACAGGTAATCTGAAAAAAATCATCTTCCTCTGTGTCCTCCGGTGCTCCTAACGGCATCTGCGAGATTTCACAGACTGGAGGAAAACAACCAATCAGAGCAGAGCTGGAGCCTTGTCGTCTCTGAACAGCTGTCAATCACTCGCAAACTCCGTTCAAACGGTCAAACTAGGTAGCGCTGATCAAATATGAATCAATATTCTGTTACTGTAATGCCTATTTCTCACATAAAATGTTTTCAGAAACATCTTGTAGTGTACTGTTTAGCTGTAAAATGAGAAAGTTTGTGACCCAGCAGCTATATTGAGATCAGTTGAGGAAATACCAAGCGCCGCTCATCAGCCGGAGCAAACTTTGTCATTTTGCAGCTAAACAGTACACTACAAGATGTTACTGCATAACAGAAACAGAATATTGATTCATATTTGATCAGAGCTGTCTAGTTTGACCGTTTGATCGGAGTTCATGAGTGATTGACAGCTGCCTCCATTGAATGAACAGCCAATGGGAACGCTCTCTCTCTGAAATAACCTGTGATTGGCCAATGGAGATTTTTTTAAAGCCTGAAAAAAGAGCCATGAGGAGGTACAGAAGTCTAGTTTTCTCTCAGAACACTTGAATTACATTATGCTCAAAGGTTATTATGGAATTTTTGCCCAATGATGCCAAAAACATTCGGCCTACTGCTGCTTTATATAGAGAGATAGAGTCCCAATCTGATTTTTATATAATATGGCTGAACAGTGCACACTTCGCACACTTGGCCTGGTTCATAGATATTAGCAAAGCCAAAAATATTTCTGAATAGTTCTGCATTAAGAAAATAGACTGAAAGGACTCATTTAACTAAATAATCTCTAAACACAATAAATGTTCCAATGAAATATTAACAAAGGTATCCCTACAATGCATATGGTTTTGTTGAGTCATTTGGGGGTATTTTTTCCCTGTTACCCCAATTTGAAATGTCTGGTTCTCTTTGCACCTGCATCCTTGTCGATGTTAAATCCACAGTTGGCCTGGGTAGAGTGCAGACAGGGACACTGGGTAGTTGCGCTGCTACCTCCATCACACAGCGGGCAGTGGCTTGTTTTCACCTGGAGAGCTTAACACCTACAAGTAGGGCTGGGCGATTGAACGATCTCGAAAATGTTCACGTTTAGGGCTGTCAAAGTTAACACCATAATAACGTGTTAATGCAAATTAGTTTTAATGATACTAATTTCTTTAAAGCATTAACGCAACTTGCGGTTGCGGCAGGCTCAGTTTTAAAGCTAGATTTAAGATACTGGCATCATATGAAACTAGAAAACCTAAGGAGTCCAGCGAGGAAAAACTGGCATGGCCATTTTCAAATGGGTCCCTTGACCTCTGACTTCAAGATCTGTGAATGAAACTGAGTTCTATGAGTACCCACGAGTCTCCCCTTTACAGACATGCCCACTTTATGATAATCACAACAAACTCTGCCCGGCTAGCACTCGCATTTCCAATATGGATGTGTTCCACTATTCCACCGTTGACTTTTCCTTGAGCGAGAATCTTTCCATAATGTTGTCAGACACTTATAATAACAATCCAAGCCTGTCATATCAAAAACAAGCACTTTTAGTGGACGTAAATGATGGTGCCAGCTTGCCCCAATAGCACCATATTGTAAGCCTGTGAGCGGTGATAACACGTTAACGCAAATTTGTTTTAACGCAGCTTTAATGCAACTTGTGATTTTTAGGTTGTAGCAGGCTTACTTTTGAAGTTAGTGTTAGTGAAGATACGTGTCATGTCATACTACCTTTTCTTGAAGTAGGCTAAATGACGCTCCAAAATGACGCTAAATTTTGGTGAGGAATAACTGTCATGGTCATTTTCAAAGGGGTCCCTTGACCTCTGACCTGAAGATATGTGAATGAAAATGGGTTCTATGGGTACCCACGAGTCTCCCCTTTACAGACATGCCCACTTTATGATAATCACATGCAGTTTGGGGCAAGTCAGTCAAGTCAGCACACTGACACACTGACAGCTGTTGTTGCCTGTCCGGCTGCAGTTTTGCCATGTTAGGGTTTGAACATTATTTTTTATTCTAAAAGCAGTACCTGTGAGGGTTTCTGGACAATATTAGCTCTCCAGCTGTGAGCTTTTCAGCACCGTAGTGCTGTTGTGCTCCTGCTCCCGCCAATATTGACAGTCTGCAGCGATGACGGTAACCCGACCCGTCAAGTCCCTCATAGATCTAGCCTCTTCATTTTGCTCTCAAAGTGCACCAGATTGATCGATTTAACTTTAAAAAGTACAAAATTTTCTTCCAGGGGAGGGAGCCCCCCTGGACCCCTCTAGAGGGTTCAAGGCCCACACATCTCAACCTCACAAAATCCTGTGGAAAACACAGATGTAACCCATTGGGATTTGTAGAAGAGCAGTGTCGCATTTCGTTAATTAGTAAAGCAAACGCAATAAAGTGATTTTGTGATGATTATCACCTTGGTGGGATTCACTTAATTTGAGTACCCACAGGCAAAAACATAAATCGGTGACACATATTTTATTTGGCTTCGAAATTAGAGCAAAAGAAATATTACAAATGAAAGCAAGCTATGCTAATCTTTAGCTCTATGCATTTCTCAAAGCCCAACTTATAGTGTCAAACTAATCTTAATAGGAATGTACTTAAAGGATATGAAATGACAAGTTGTTTCTGCTTCTGGGTTTCGTAGGGATCATTTTCCATCGCAAAATAATTACCTCTTGTAGGTCTAAACATGATTTCTTTTTAATCGGCTAAATGTAACAAATTGCAGTATTTTCGCGTCTTCCTACGCGGGCAGTATAGGATAGGATGGGAGTGGCTGTTTCAGTGAGTCTCACTCATTCAGTGTGCTTTAAGCCAAACTTTGAATCCCAGTTTGTCTCGCTACAAACAAACTAGGAAGAACAATAAAGGGGTTTCAATCACACAGATACCGCATGATTTTGTAAAGCTAACAAGTCAACAGTTGTTGTTTGCTCTGTTATATCATGTCAGCACTAACATTTTTTATTTAAATCATCAGCGTCCCGTCGTGCAACAGAACTCTGTAATGCCACCGTGCAGAAATATCCCACTAATCATCCTTTAGCACGGTTTAGTTTTGCCTGTTTCTTTCCCCTGTTTCTCCTTCTCCCTCTCTGGTGTGTAGTTTTATCGTAGCTGCTGGCGGAGCCCATGTTGTTGAGTAAGAGAGGGAGGGGGAGGAAGAAGGGATGGGGTGGGAGGGGGAGAAAGAGAGAGAGAAAGAGAGGGGGTGGATCTGTTGATTTACTAAAGACTCAAACACGACCAGTCTCCCCTCCCACACACCCACTCACACTTCCCTCTCCTCATCTCTCCCTTTTCCTCTCTCTCTCTCTCTCTCTCTCTCTCTCTCTCTCTCTCTCTCTCTCTCTCTCTCTCTCTCTCTCTCTCTCTCACCCCCCACCCCCTCCTGGCGTGATGGTACAGCTCCAGAAACAGGAAGGAGCCGCAGCTCTATAAATAGAGAGGAGCTGCTCAGCCAGGAACCACACACAAACACACTCACACACGCACACACACACACAGTTTCCCCTCTCTCGTCCCCTCATTTTCTCTCTCTCTCTCTCTCTCTTTGTTGCTTCTCTGCTTGCCCTCTTTCTTACTTACACTTTATCTTGAAAACATAAACACACACACTCAGACAAACACACATGCAGAGATGCACGCACTCAAACGCACACAGTCCTTGACTTGGATGATAATTAGTCGTGCATTTAATGCTAATTGTTGGTAAATGTGTCTGTTAACACACACTGCTGCTTAATCTACTGCCTTTTGCTTTCTTTCACTCTTTCTTTCTCTCTCAAACACGCACACACACACACACTAAGGTCTCTGTCATTGAGTCGGGGGGGTCGGAGATAGATGGATGGGGAGGGAAAAAGTGATGGTTTTCTGTGGCCGCTAGGTTTTTATGTCAGGTCAGCAGGTTTGAAACTGCTGATGACACACGCACATGTGCACACTCACACTCTTTCTTCCTTACTGCACACACACACACAAATCACATATAATATATATGAGAAGGAGCTGTAATAAACGAAACCATAATAATGTTTATTCTGTCCGTGTGTGTGTGTTGCCTGTGTGTTAGTATTCTACACTAACAACTATTTAAATACATTTTTCAGTTTTGCTTTGTCATGGAAATGTGCATGGATTCTATTTTTATTGGGGCTGTCAATCGATTCAAATATTGAATCGCGATTAATCGCATGATTGTCCATAGTTAATCACGATTAACCACAAATTAATCTCACATTTCTTATCTGTTCAAAATGTAGCTTAACGGGAGATTTGTCTCTTCATCAACATAGGAGTGGGCAAATATGCTTGCTTTATGCAGATGCATGTATGTATTTATTTCTGAAAATCAATTAACAACACAAAACAATGAGAAATATTGTCTAGAAACTCTCACAGTACTGCATTTGGCATAAAATAGATTGCTCAAATCATAACATGGCAAACTGCAGCCCAACAGGCAACAACAGCTGTCAGTGTGTCAGTGTGCTGACTTGACTATGACTTGCCCCAAACTTACCCCATACCAGTTTTTTCTCGCCAACATTTAGCGCAACTTTGGCATGACATGGTTGTACCAATGGATTCATTAGGTTTTTTAAATGATGAATCTTCACTCTAGCTTTAAAACTGAGCCTGCTACAACCTTAAAAGCGGAAGTTACGTTAAAGAAATTGTTGGCGTTAAACCACAGTCTCATTTGCGTTAACGCGTTATTATCGCGTTAACTTTGACAGCCCCAATTTTTGATAAATACAAGTGATAATTTTGACAGCACGGGCAGCCTTAGAGAATCAAACTGCAGAGTTCGCACTACATTTCCAATCTCAGAGCAATGGCGTAAGAATACTAGCATGTTGTTGAATATAGTTTTTATTTTTGGCTGAAGGATAAAGAACCGTTACTTTTACCTGCCAACTCCAACTGCAAAATAAAACTGGATTCATCTGCAGAAATTTAAGATGTTATTGTTTACAAGATTAGAATTGTTGCGTGTGTATTCAAATCAGGGGTGTATAGACCCCCTGTGTACTAGAGGCAGACTGGCAGGCGCTTTATCATACACACACACACACACACACACACACACACACACACACCATTCTCTGGGATGGCGGCCAAATGGTTCTTTTGTTTGTACCTTCGTCTTGTCACTTGGTGCTTTCTGTCCTTCACTCCCACAGTCTCTTTGTTTTTGTGTTCTGCCCATCTATTGCCCAATGTTCAGGGATGTGGTCAGGAAAACTAAACACGGGGTGTGTTAAAAGGTTAGCATTTAGAAATATAATATTACAATCTTACCATAATCAAAATAATATGAAGGTGTCAGAATGGAGTGCTGCACAGGCCCTAGTGAGAAGCACAAAAACAAATGTATTTACACTTGAGACTGACTTACTTCTTTACTTTGATGTGAGTAGAAGACAAAGACACAGGCTAACTGTTTCCTTGCTTCCAGTCTTTATGCTAAGTTAAGCTAACCAGCTACTGGGTCCAGCTACATATTTACTGTACAGACTTGAGAGTGGCAAGAAAGCAAATAAGCGTACTATTCCTTTAAGGGCCGGAGCTTACCCTAACCTTCAGCAAAGAGTATAGAAGCAAAGAGACAAAACTCCTGTGTTGTTGTTTTTGCCACCATTTTGGACGGAAAACGCTTATTATATTTATAATATTTTATTGCTCAACTCAGGCCATTTTGGTAGAATATGACAATTGAATAGAACTAATTTAGTTTTACTTTTGTGCGGCACTTTGTAGACGGACGTTTTACTGGCGTCCAGTAGTCTCCTTCAGTCAAACATGGTGGAAGCGTAGCTCTGCTGCTGGCTGCTGATGTTGCAATGGAACGACCGACTGACTTTCACTTTTTATCAATATACGTCCTTCAGTCTGCTCACCAACGTGGCACAGAACGCGTTGGTCTTTCTGGGCTTGGACCAAGTTGCAGACCCTTTATGTCAGGGTCATTCACAGAAAGACTCTTCTGGTGAGTTTCAGTGACTTGCTCAAGGACACTTCAGCAGGATGGGTGCTTGCTGACGTGTGCTTAAACCATTGCCCTTGAGATGAAGGACAGACTCTCTGATACTTCTGCCTGTTTTCCTTCTTGATTTGCACTCCTAGTTTTCATCACTGAAATGACTTCAGTATGAATGAAATAAAAAAAAAACTGTGTATCATTAAATCTATATCTGGTCACATATAGAAAATGCTTCAAGAAGTTGTGAGAGATCATAATAAACACTGACTCTTCACTGGCATCTGATGTTGGTTTCTTTTATAATAAGCCAACCAGTGAGCCATTGAAGTCATCTTGCTATAGTGTCACTTTACTGTAAAGAAAATGAGGTTCATGTGATATGTATCTCTTTTTCTTTTCGGTGTATGCCTTCTCTTTTATGCTGCGTTCACACCAAATCAGGCGTTGCGACGATTAGTGCAGGGTCGTGCGGCGTTGTGAGAGTGTCGTGTGTCACTTAATTCCATTATTTTTGGGTATTTCATTCTGTAGCTTCCCAGTGGTGTTCTTTATGTATTCAAATCCAAACATTAAACATATGTATGTTTTATTGTCAAAATGCTATTTTCCCAAGCCCTTCAAAAAACTTTTTCCAGCGTGACCTGACGTAGGTTTCTGCATGATGCTACATATACAGTATATATACATCTTTATGGTCAGTGTATTAACGTATTAAGTGTATTAACTTAGATGGCGGTCAGCACCCTCCCAGTTTAGAGAAGCAGACAGAAGTACCGGCACGGATGTTAAGCAATGTACTGCTGTGGGCGCCACGTTAGTTTGGATCCAAAAGTTACACAATAGCACAAACAAACTAACCGTTCAATGCAGCGGTAGACCGGCAACTCCCGTGTTCTGTAGGGTAAAATTACTGTTTTTGTGAATGGAGTCTGGCCTTGTGGCTTTGAAGACAGTGATATAATAGGGCTTCAGTTCCTGTCTGACGGCAAGGTCAAGGGGTGAAAATATTCTAAATATTCACATAAACTTTTTTTAAATGGCTATGATACGTTTTTCTGCTGCTCCGGTCCACAGCCGCTTTACCTCGCCATCAGACAGCCCTTTCCAACGGGGAACTGAAGCCGTTATATAGCTCTCTTCAAAGCCACCAGACTCCATTCGCAAGAACAGTATTTTTACTTTGCAGAACGCAGGAGTATACATACAACCCCACATCAAAAAATCTAGACTAACCTATTCAGTTGTTTCCAAATCAGCACAGATAAAGTTGACTCAGCTAGTGCTAGCGTTCACATTATTCATGACCTTACTGATTAGCTTACTTTGGTAACCTACGTCACTGCTTTTTGCCAACGGCTGAGTTGGCATTTCCATTTGAAAAAAACCTGGAAGTCACGTCAGGTTGCGTTTCTCCAAAAGTTGATTCAGTTTCAACTTTTCGCCACAGGTCACTGCTTTTCTTTTTTGTTTGTTTGTTTTTTGCATCCCCACTGCCGCAGCCCAAAAGCACTTCCCACATCCAAATGAATGGGATGACTAATTTGGTGTGAATGAAGCCTTACCCCTCTCCTTGACATCATGTCTGGTGAACTAATCCCTCAAAACAAATAAATTCAATTTGATTTTTCAGGTAAGTTTCCAACAAGTCTCATCTGTTTTTGCTGCACACCTGCACTTATTTCCTGAACACAGCCTCAGAAACTTGTCAGTTGGCAAGGACGCACTTGTGGTCACATGCTAGACACCCCACAACTAAACCGCAGCATTTACTGGCAGGTTAGGGTTTAAAATATTGTAGGTGGATACATGCCAGAGCTTTTTCACCATAACCCTCATCAACACCACTCACACACACGTACACACACGTACACCCACAGCGGCACACACATTTACTTATTAAAGACCTGTTTGATTTAATTGACTCATTTCACAGTCTAGTGGGCCAGACCAGGAACAAGCACGCACACACACACACACACACACACACACACACACACACTCACACACTCACAAGCAAGGTACATACTGGCCTGCACTAAGGAAACCAAATGAAATTTGGACAATTATGACCCATATCTGTGGGTCTGTGCTTCCTGATTATGTTCACTCCACATTATTCATCTTTGCAAACAAATGCATGTTGTAATTTGTTTACAAATATGGATAATGATTAATTCTCTTTGACAGACCCATATGTTCTCTTTTGGCGGGGAAATTTGAATCACAGATAATGATAATCAGTGGCCTCTATTTTCTGACACTTAAAGGAATAGTTCAGGTGTTTTGAAGTGGGGTTGTATGGTCACTGTATTAGCTACAGTAGATAGCGGTCGACACACCCCCAGCTTGGAGAAGCCGACAGGAGTACCAGCACAGGAGCAAAATAATGTAATTTGGGATGATTTGTAATAATGGAATTTGTGGTTAAATTGTTATACAAATAGTCAGTGGTCATGTCTATAATGTTAAATCCAGCGGTACATGTCCAACAGGTCCGGCGAGGACACTAAGGGACGGCGCTGCTCCGCTCAACTGGCAGTTCTAGCGGTGGCATATGCTATCGTGGAATGCACCTGATTGGTCCCTGGTTTTCTGCTTGCCGTTTCAAACAGGAAACAACATGGCGGCCTGCTCGTAAACTTTTTTATTCCGTCCAAGCAATCCGCCAAAATCTACTTCTGAAAACATTTTAAGTAAGAAATAGGCGATGCCACTGCTGAATCTCGTTTCATTTTACTACTATATGGCCTACTTTCACAGCTTGGTTCAAGTTTCGTAGCGAGACACGATTGACGGCCTCATTTGCATAAAGGACTGTTCCCGCCTCTTCACTTTGAAAGAGCAACGGCCAATGAGGAAACTCCAACACTCGGCCGACCAATCGTGTAACTTCATCGCTCAGTCAGTCAGTCACTCAGTGATAGACTTTTGCATTTGTAGGGCTGGCCCTCTGTGGTCCAGCCAAAACGCAGAACACGAGAGTTGCTGGTCTACTGCTGCTTTGGTGAATCCGAACCAGCCAAAGTCACACAATAACACAAAAAAAAAAACGATAAAGACAGCGGTAAATTACTGTTTTTTTCCAATGGAGTTTGGTGGTTTTCGCTAGAGCATAGATAACGGCTTCAGTTCCCCGTCTAAAACATAGACTGTATAGCTGTCTCCCGACAAGGTAAAGCGGTGAAAATATTCTAAATATAGCGTTTACTTAAACTGATATTAATTTTTTTAGGTGTCTAAAATACGTTTTGCTGCTGCCCCCGCCCACAGCAGTACATTGCTTTGGTTCCGTGCTGGTATTCGTGTCTGTTTCTCCAAACTGGGTGCGTGCTGACCGCCATCTCCTGTAGGTAATACACCGACTATGGATAAGTACCTCATACAACCTCACTTCAAAAAATCCGAACTATCCCTTTAACTTGGTGGCTGGGTCCTATAGTACTGTAGGTGTTTTTCTGTAAACATTTCTGCTGCTCTGTACTTTGCTACTAAATGCTACTATAGTACGTTTTTTTTGTTTTGGACAGACCAACCAGCAGAGAGACACTTACAGTAAACCAGCTCCTGTTTCAACGAAAAGAATGCTTTAAAAGTGCATTATATGCCTGCCATGTTTGTTTTTTGGTTAACTAATTTTTTCTTGTACAGTGGTCATCACCCTGTAGATGCTAAGCGTGTGTTTGTGTGTGTCACATGGCCATATCATACCCTGTTATTGTCAGGACTGTCTCCTGCCGTAAGTGTAGAGAAAAGGGGAGAGGATATAATGTGGCGGTGAGGGAGAAAGGATGGAAAGAGGGTGGTGAGAAGAAGGGGCAGCATATTGTGGATGAAATATCTTGCTTCATTTCCAAAGACGATGCGATTGCTGTGTGACTTTGCATTAGGTTTACAACACCTGTGATAAATATTAGGAGGAGTACAGTATGTTTTTCTAGCTGTAATCCTATAGACAAAATGTTTCCTCTGTTGACCAGTATCCTCATGTCGAGAGGCATCCACATGTAGTTTGTAACATAAAAAAAAAATCCCGGCATCTCGGCATAGACATGTTCTTTAAATGTTGAGACTTTGGTTTGAATTCGATATGATGCTCAACCTTTAAAGAGAGGGAGTAAGTGAGCGAGAGGAGGAGGAGGAGGAAGAAGGAGGATGCAGCGCACAAAGCACCAGAGCAGCAGGTTGCTATAACAACAGCACCTTAGTGGTTCCATCTCCGTCTCTCTCCTCTCCCTCCCTCTCCCTCTCTGATCACCCTCTCATCGTTTGCTCCCCGCTGTCATTTGGCGCGCTATGCCTTTCCATCAAGCCACCTATCTCCTCCTCCCTCCCTCCCTCCCTCCCCTACCTACCTCTTCTCTCCTTCGCCCTCTCTCCTCCTCTTCATCTTCATGTTCTGGTTGCTCCTCCACTCAAAGGAAAAAGACCATCTGCTTGACAAATGAATCCCTTCTTCCTCCTTATGTGTGTGTGTGTGTCTCTCTCCCTCTCTTACCTTTGTCTCTCTGTATCTTTGTCATTCTCTCTCTCTCTCTTTCTCTGTGTCTGTTGTGGGAGCCGACAGAGGAGCAGTCAGCAGGTGTTTATGTCAAAGAATACAGAGAGAGACGCGGGAGGGGAAACGAGCAGCGCTCTCTTCCTGTCTTTGCTCTTTTGCATCCTCTCGGTCTTTTTTGCTCCGATGCTCTTTTCCCCGCTAAGCACTCCAGCTTGATTAAACTACTTCTAAATTCTTTGTCTTTGACTCTCGATTATCTTCTCCTTCTCTCGCACACGCAAACACTCGCTTCTCTCAGTTCAGCTATTTTATTGCCGTGATCGTCAAATGAATTGTCAGTTCCGTTCGCAGAGCCCGTCAGGTATATCAGAGGTGTGATTACTGTAGGTTGCTAATTGCGCTTAAAGGAACAAATGATTAATTAACTGCAGTTAATATAAAGTATTTGGTTCTGGCTCACAGTTTTGTCATTCATCCTGTTCCGTCCCTCAGGCTATAGCATGCTGACTGAGACAGTACTGAGCAGACAGACAAAGAACGTATATTGCTAAGAAGTGAAAGTCAATTGGTCGTTCCATTGCAACATCAGCGCCCAGCAGCAGAGCCATACGCCTCCGCCATTTTGGACTGAAAGCGACTGCTGGACGCCAGTAAAATGTTCGTCTACAAAGTGCCGTACAAAAATAAAACTAAATTTTTTCTATTCTATTGTCATCATTTTAATGTCAATACCAAAATGGCCTGTGTTGGACAATACAAATATTAACTATTTACTTACTTACTTATTTATTAAACTTTTTTGCCCGGCCGCTTCCCAGAGGAGCATAAAGTGAGCGATGGACATAAATGGAAGTTGGAAAAATCACAGATTTTGAGAGCAATCTCAAACTTTTTCATGTCAAGGATCCAAAATTGATGTCCAACAGACCACAGACCAGGGATGTAGAAGAGGTTGTATCCTGTGCTTTCCCCCTGCGTGTTAGTGAATAGCCTACAACTACATCAGATTCTGTTTATGTCATGCTACTAGCACTACTAGCTACTGGCCGATAGCCGGAGATGTTAATACATCCACCACGGTACAGGCTTACAGCATACAGCCCATGGGTGTATTATAAGATAATAAAAGTGATGAATTACAGCCAATATATCCATTATTACAGCTAGCAGGAAGCTGGCAGAACTAGATATGTCATATGAGCGTGCAGGGCGGTGCAGTCCCGTGGGTCTGATGTAAGTTCATTATGACGAGGAAAATAAATCTGGATTCAGCTATTAGTTAGTTTTACAATTTTTACGACATAAATGATTTAAGTAAATGAGGGATATTTAAGTGTTCGTACTGGGAAGTTGATTCACCTAAAAAAATGATCCTCTGATTTACAGATGTCTGATTTACACACATCCATGGCCATGGACTCATTGGCATCTTCAGTCCAAAATGGCGGCAGCACTACTGCAGTACCATCTAGCGGCTGTTGTCAAAAAAGCACCAGAGTCTCGCCTCATTGCTTCTATACTCTTTGATACAGAACAACAGTCCATCTTCTGCTTTCTGTCCACATGCTTTTTTCTATTTATTTGTTTCTCCCCCTATATTCTGGATCTTCTCAAGAAGGTTAAACTGGTAATGATTTTTTATAGGCGGGTGTGTGTGTGCAAAACCTCTGTGTGTGTGCGTGTGTGTTTGTATGTGCGCGTGCGTCTGTGGGAGGGTGCTGTAGTTCACACCACCTGGATAATTATGGGAGTTTTTATAGGTGGGCTTTGAAAGCCGAGTCTGTTATTATCAACATGAGTCACTGGCATTTAGGGAAAGCCTGCAACACACACACACACACACACACACATACACACATGCACACAAACGAACCAGCACACAGGAGACGTGAATTATTTAAACCCATTGATTGCAGGACCACACACACAAGCACACGGTTGATGAAGCCGTGTCGTGACAGTGGAGATGTGTGTTTTCCTGTGTTTTTCTCAGTTGTTCCCCTAATGGTTGCACCAGCATCACAGTTCAAGACACACACACACACACACACACACACACACACACACACACACACACACACACTGTAGTTTTGGCTGTCAATACTAATGGTGTTTATCATGCCATAAATATAATTAGGCTGACTGTCAGTCATAGTGGAGAACAGAGGGGAAAGCCAACCTGACAGCCCCACCCCACACATACACACACACACACACACACACACACACACACACACACACACACACACACACACACACACCAAAAAAGTAAAAAAAATAGGATGATTTGTGTCTTTTGGTGATGTGGTGTGTGTATGTATGTGTGTGTGTGTGTGTGTGTGTGTGCGCGTGTCTGCCAGCTTGAGTGGGTCCACCTCAGGGTCAGAATACAATCTGAATATATTTTGTCTGCTGTTCCATCTGAATAACAAAGAGCTAAGCGTGCATTTGCACACATGCATGTACCAGTGGTGTCTCCTTTGTGTGTGTGTTTGACTCTTTCACACATGACAGCTGAGAGTGTGGATTTTACAAAATATTTTACTGCTCCCGAGCTCCAAACAGACTGTTTGAAATGTAGATCTGCAGGATACGCTTACTGTATAGCTCGCAAACTGCTCCAGTCAATGTGCATTTGTATGCTTTTGTGCAAATGTATGTATAAATTGACTGAGAGGAACGAGATAGGAATGAGGCTTCGGTGTAAGAAGGATTCAATCATATAGTACCAATGAAACCTTTTTTTTTTTTTCCAGTATATTACACCATGCATGTTTTCTCACATTTTTTTTTATCTACATCTAGTAATTTTTATTTAAATTTTCTGAGATTGTTTTGCAATATTGAACTATGTTATTTCATTTCACTTAGACCAGTGCTTGAAGTGGAAAAAAAAGAAGTGTTCAGTACTCTCTTATTCACATGTTGCCGTGTGTATCAGCCGGTATCAGCAATCTGTTGTGACTTATTCCTGTTTATTCATTATTTCTTTAAACATGTTAAACTGTGTCAGTCATAATCAGCTGTGGTTTTATTGCTATTATTAGACTTGGGCTATGTATCTTCTATAGTAGGCCTATAATGCTCCAATAATATTCACACAAGAACATTATAGGGTAAAGGTGATGTGTTTGCATATTTATATGATAAAGAGACACATTCTGAATGAAAGATACTAGGATATATTGGGTTTGTGGGGTCCTCCCCCAAGAACATTTGAAAGTTTTTGACTTAAAACTGCAATTTGACATCATGTTGGACCATTATTATTACAAGTTAAATGGTTATTTTATTATTTACACATATCACAACCTTTGTCTGAACATTTAATTCTTCCGGAATTAATTAATTCTTCTGCCCTAAAAGAGCAGAGTCAGAAAACTTTTAAATAATGTTTCATTAATTATATTTGTTCACAAATAAAACAAGTTATGACCAACAGTTCACTAATTATTTTACACAAACGATGTGAACGGCTCATCCAGATGCTCCCCACAGTTTTTATGTTCATACGGCTTATGAGGCGTGGTGCAGAGAAGCTGGTGCTGCGCTGTTAGGAATCTCCGTTATGAATCGCCATTATGAATCTCCCAGAGAACCTGATATGGAGAAGGCAGAGAAGAGTACCGGCAGCTTGTGAGAAGTTCCGATGTGCAAAAAAAAGTCACGGTACACCAGGGAGTAAAATGTAGAAGTGCCTGTACTGTGTACCGGTGTGTACCGGCCCACTTTGAGCATTGACTTAGACTTTTGAAAACATTTAAACATTTTCTTTGTCAAATAGTATGAATTAAAATCAAATCAATTTATCTGTAAGTGAGCAGCCTGATCTGCTTTTAAATGCTCTGCTTTGATGGCCTCTGGTCTCTGGCTTTATCCGGGATATTTGTAGAACAAAAAGATGAAATAATACTGAAGCTGTACCATCCATTATTTGTACAATGACGTTTAAGGCAAGCCTGTGCCACTGATATTAACGGAAAGATCATCTTCATTTTGAATGAATGCTAAACCTTGGATTTGGGTCGGAGCGCAAAATTTGCACCCTGGGAACCTTTCGTAAATGAGGTCCCTGCTTCCCATCCGTCATTTTAATAGCATCTACTATTCCTCTGCCAACTTCATTAAGGTTTGAAATTAACAGGAGTGAGGAGTAAAATTGAGATTGAGAGTTTATTAAATTGCACAGAAATTGTACAGAACCCTCCATTTTTATGCACTTTCCCCCTTTTTTCATCACAGTTTATTCGTTTAATGCTGCCTCACTCCGATTTTGTTCTCTCTAATGCCGATAATGTCTTGTAATGACTAGCCGATGTTTTAAAGAAATAATGTCCCCTTTATGGAGTTACTTTTGCGTCTTTATTATACAAAAAAAACAGAATGGTTTTGAAAGCAAAATTGTTGATATGCAATCAAAAAATTTTTATTGCAAGTAAAATAAATTTGTGATTAAAATGTATTAATGCAAATCCAAAAGTATTGTTTGCGAATCCAAAAGTTTAGCTTGTGAATCCAAAAGTTTAGTGCGCAAATCCAAAAGTTTAGCTTGCTGTTTCGCTGAATCTCGTGGGCGGGACCTACGCTGAAAGATGTAAGACACGTCACTCTAATAAAGACTGACCAATAGAGACATGTGGATTTGCAAACAAAACCTTTGAATTCGCATTAATACATTTTTAATCACAATTTTATTTCACTTGCAATAATGTTTTGATTGCAGTGTCGTTAGATTTGCTCTTTAATCTACTTCTTGATTGTGGAAAGTTTTTCTCTCAAATACTATTCTGTTTGATTGGATAATAAAGACAGAAAAGTAACTGTGAGTGTAAACTTTGGCACCAGAACAGTTGGCACATGGGGTAACAAATTACAAAATACAGTTTGTTTGGAAGCTTGTTAAAAGGGTTTATTTTTTATTCAGGTGTGATCTTTCCATATATTTCACCACTCAGTCAGATACACAACTAAGAATTTGCTATCCATTGCAACAACATCTTACTGATGTACCGAGCCTCTAAAGTGCTTTTCAAAGTGTTATTCAAAACTCCATTGGAGGCGCCTCAGAGGGACCGAGTCAAAACCCCTGTCCAAACCATCCTGACACCACAGATTCACACTGACACAGTTTTCGCCCCAAGGAGGAGTACATTTTCCCCTCTGCCATACTTCATATTCTCAGCCAGTCATTGGTAAAAGTATCATTACAGCATTGAAGCGTAAGCCCTGTCTCATCAATCGAACAGTTAGCTAACTGTAAAGCTAGCACCCTGCTGATAATTGTGTGTCAGTTTTCTAGGCCCTGTTTTCATGTCAGCGGTGCAATGTGAGACCGCTGTTTTCAAATGTTCAAACTTGTTAGATCGTTTTTTGAAAAGCACATTTTTTGGTGATGGAAAACACATGCTTGGTGTTGATAAAAGGCCAAAATGGAGAGAATTTTGAATTTCTCGTGTTGGCACGCTCTGACTCCTTTCCCCGTTTTCTGCCCTTTGTCTCACTTCTCTCTTGCTATGCCTGAGTTTCTGTTCGCTGTCCCTCCATACCTCCTCTCCTCTTCAGCCCAGGTCTATGATAGTGATTACCTTAACTGCCAGCCAGCGTTCGTTAGCACCCTGTCGTTATCTCGTCTCTTGCCATGACAGAGGCGGTGAGACTGTTAAGGGTGGTGGACTGTGCGGTGGCAGCCTACAGTAAGGCTAAGACCATTGGCTGATGCTAATGATGGGGAGAATACTATAGTTGGAACAAGCTATTCTTTTGGTCTTTCCTTCTCTCCTTTAAAAAGCCTCTAGTCCAGCCTGCTCATGGAGAGGGCTGCTCGTCTTCTCATTGCTTCGCCCCGTGAGAAAATGTACACGTGCATGCGCTCCGTGTGAGAACTGGTGTGAGCGTTATTTCAGCCAGATTGAATGTGGTACAGAAAGTACCATTCGTCTCGGTGGTATTTTGATTTTCAGCACACCACTTGCATTCTCAAGACAGTTGTTGATGTGTGTAGAGGGGAAGCAGCCTGTTGCCTTATTGATTCGGTGTGTTGCTTCCATTGTTAGCGCCCTGAAGACCGCAGAAAAGTTTTCATATTGCTAACATGTCCCATCTCTGGTGCTCCTCCAGCCCTAATCCATTTTCTTTTCCTCTTTGTTCCAGCTCCAGGAGACTGTAAAGAGGAAACTGGACAGTGCACGATCGCCCCTCAATGGAGAACAGAACGGCATCTGTGATGGAGGCAGCTACTCGCCGACTACCAAACGGGTACGGAAGGATGGCTCCGGTGGTTTGGACTCGCTAACAGGTCTCCCTAATAACAACAATAACAACAATGTACCACCCATCTCGCCACTGCATCACCAAATGGACATTAAGCCCTTACTTGGCGGGCCCAACACTTCCACCGGAAACAACACTACAAACAGCAATGGTAACCACGTAGGCCAGGCGTCAGATGAGCTGGGAAAGAACGGTGGCAACCATCTTCCAGACATGAAGCTGAACGGCTCGCTGGACCTGGAGGACAGCTTCGGCCTCCTCAAAGACCTGAAACAGGAGCCGCTGGACGACGGGGGTGGGATGGAGTCCTCTGATCCCCAGTCTCTGTCCAATCAGAACAAACTGTTCTCTGACATCAACCTCAATGACCAAGAGTGGCAGGAGCTGATCGATGAGCTGGCCAACACTGTGCCAGAGGACGATATGCACGACCTCTTCAATGAGGACTTTGAGGACAAGAAAGAGGCAGAGTTTGGCAGGCCGGCAAACAATCAGACACCAGGCCCACAGGAAGCAGCTGGGAACACGACGGCACCGCCGGCAGCAGCCCTGCCTCCTCCTCCTCAGCCTCCACAGGGAGGCCCGCAGGTTCCCATGGGCTCTCCACAGGTCAGTAATAAGAGGGTCAACAAGATGGCCAATGGCAGGAGTACTTAACCCCTATCTCTGCCCCAAGTTGTGACCAGCTTAGGTGATTCAGCCACATAGTGACATTTGTCTGGATGTTTTCTCTAAAGGTAGAAGTATAGTACATTTGTAACATGCAACTCACTTGGAGTACCAATTAAAATGCCTATTTGCTATTGGTTGTAACAGACACAATAGATCGACTTGTCATAACAGCAACAATTTATAAACCATGCATAATCTGCATGCACAGTACAAATTACAGTTCATGATCCATTCCTGCCAGAATCAATATATTTGCTTCATTTGAGTCTATGCAGAAGTAGAAGGAGGTTACCGTTTTTATTGTTGTAGTCTGAGTAACGTGACGTCATATCCATTCCGTATCCATCAACCAAAACAAACGGCAGTCGGCCGCAGCAAGCCGAAACGAGAAAGTAGAAAACAACGGACCGGAGGGTCTGCGTGGATACAACCTGCACCCTCAAATTTTAAATCCAGCGTGGTAAACACTACACATCCAGTAAAGTATGGAAACACTTTGGGTTTCACACATTGCAGGAAAAGCAGAGCTAAGACTTCATGGCTAAAGCTGCATGGTAACTCTCTCATGGACAAGGAACGTTATTGTGTTGCGGTAACGTATGGTCAAGCCAGCCGTCACTCGCATCTCCGTGGTCAAATCGGCCGACGCTTCGACTGTAGAGCACCCATATACTGACATTTATGTTAAATGCATTCAAACGGCCCTGATGGAGCTGACCATGGATGTATAAAGAGAACAAAGCTGATGGGAGAGCTAGCAACTGACTTGGTGAAATTAGCGAAAGTATACACGTGTGACTACGTCCGGTTTTCAAAATAAGGTGTTAACAAAGGGAACTGTAAATACAAAATATATATATGGAAATAATGGATTATATTCACCAGAAATATAAAACATTACATGTCCCTTATAAATTAAAAAGAAAATAGCACTAATTTATGAGGGAAATATCTTTATTCTTCAATTTTTGGGTTGCTGGAAAAAATGTAATAAACAATTCCTGACAATGACTGATATATTTGACTCTCTGACAACATACGTACTGAAAATCAAAAATTTTTACTGTATTAATTTAGATATTTTCCAAAGTAAAAGTCCCTAGAAGTGTATGATTCAACCATGGTCGAGTATTAAAAAAGTTAACAAAAACCATAATATCGAATCGCATTACTTGTAGAATCGCAACACTTCAATATCTCAATAAATATCGAATCAGCACCCAAGTATCGTGATAGTATCGAATCAGGAGATAGGTGCATCGTCCCAGCCCTAGATTTCAGGTAACGAGCAGAAATCAAAAGGTTTTTATCATTTCTGATTTACTTATCGTATCTCCTTTTCGAACCCCTGTCTTCAGGAATCAGATCATTTGAACTGGTTTTAAACAGAAACTGATTCTTGATGCTGATTCATAGTAACATATTCACACAGATGTGTCCTTAAGTTTTATAAGCTAGCTGTGAGGGATTTTGGTCTGAGACAGGTGGCTTCCAGCAAGACTAAAAAAAAAATTTCTCAAGTTGTGAACAGATTTTCATGGACATTGCCAGGGCTCAGCAATACATTTCTGTAATAGTGAATGGTCTTTTTATTCTAAATGGAAACTCAAATGATGCTTTTGTGAACCAACATCACATGTTCCTAAATAGTCCAACCAGGTCACTAAGATAGCAGAGATACGAGGTGATTAGCTTACTTTAGCATAAAGTTTGGAACCCCTTAGACAGCTAGCCTGGCTCTCTCCAAAGTTCAAAAATGCACATGCCAACATGTAAAGCCGTCTGCTTAGCAAGTTGTATCTCATTTGTTTAATACGTACACAAAGAGAAATGTAAAAAACAAAACAAGCTTTGAGATAAGGGAGAGTTGCGTGTTGTGACTATTTCTTGACAAACAACAATTTATCCAACCATCGAGTGCTTTTGGGCGGTGTCTCCTACTGTGTCGCTGGTTTCCATATATGTGCCGGTGAGCACAGGCTTTAGTGTATCTGCACAGGCAAGATGGTACCTAAACCTTCTGACAACAAGACTCTGAGAAGTAACTCCCCCTAAAACCCACAAACTTTACTTTGCTCTTCGTGTACAGATTAAACAAAGACATAATGTGTTAATTAGAAAGCTTCAGAGGTGTTGATGGGCATATTTTTGAACTTTGGAGAATAGGAGAGAGCCAGGCGAGCTGTTTCCAGTCTCTATTCTAAGCTAATTGCCTCCCGGCGTTGTGTTGAACCATTCGTTTAACAGTTAATCGTACACGAGTCTCATGGGATTCTTTTGTGTTTGGACTCCTCTCCTCAGGTCCGACCGTCTTCGTCAGGCCCTCAGTTTGCCACCACTGCCAATGGAACGCCTCCTCAGCAACCTTTGCAGCAGTCGCCGGCCGTCGCCATGGCATCAGGTTCCCCGTTGCACAACTGCGTGGCTCGCTCCCCTCAGACCCCAACCCAGGCTCAGACACAAGCAGTCTCTAGGCCTGGGAATGGATACATGATCAACCCAGGCCCAGGGGTCAGTCAGGCGGGCACAGGACCCGGAGCGGTTGGGGTACCCCCCGGAGGTCAGCCTGTAGGGCCAGTGACACCGGAACTTTCTCCAGCCGAGCAGCTAAAAGCAATGGCTCAGCAACGTGCTAAACTGCTGCAGCAGAAGCAGCAGCAGCAGCAGCAGCAAGCAGCTAACTGGTCCCCGGCGGGTGCTCCAACCAGTCCCTATAACTCTGGTCCCTTTAACCAAGACAAACCCAACAGCCCCATGATGTACCCACCGCAAGCCTTTAACGCTCCACAGGGCCCTCTAGTGGCTGGGATGGCCCCCAACAATGGGCCCAAAGCCCCCATGAACAACTACCTCCCTCACAACCACATGGGCATGATGGGCCAGCAGCAGCCAAACAGCATCAACCAGAATACCCTGTCCAAACAACAGCAGCAACAGCAGCAGCAAACGGCAGCCATGTTGTCCTATAACAACACCAAACCGCTGAGTCACTTCAGCGGCAGCGGGGTCGATCACATAGGCCAGAGGATGACTCCTCCCATGGGAGGGAACGGTCAGGTCAAGAACCCCATGATGCCTCCCTACATGGGCGGTGGGGGAGGCGGCGGCCAGGGCGTGGGGCCAGGCCAGACCCAGGGGCCGATCCCGGGACAGACGGCCCACCTGAGTGAGGAGCAGAAGAGGATGTTGCTGATGAAACAGAAAGTGTTGAACCAGAACATGCCCTACAGCACCATGCAGCCTCATGGACAGGTAAGGGAACTCTCCATTATTAGTTCTGGCTGGACCACAGAGGGCCAGCCCTACAAATGCAAAAGTCTGTCACTGAGTGAGTGAGTGAGTGATGAAGTTACGTGATTGGCTAACCGAGTGATGGAGTTTCCTCCTCGGCTGTTGGTCAAAATGAAAAGTTGGGAACAGTCCTTTATGCAAATGAGCCCGTCCAATGCGACATGTCCGGCTCACCAAACTTGGACCAAGCTGTCAAACTAGGCAATCTAGTTCTAAAATGAAAAAAGATTCAGCATTGGCATAGACTATTTCTCGCTTAAAATGTTTTCTAATAGATTTTGGTGGATTATTTAGAGGGAATAACTATGAAAGTTTATGAGCAGGCCGCCATGTTGTTTACTGTTTGAAACTGCGAGCAGAAAACCAGGGACCAATCAGGTGCATTCAACAATAGGTTACACCGGACCTGGTGGACATGTACCGCTGGATTTAACATTACAGACATGACCGCTGACTATTTGTATAACAATTTGGCCACAAATTCACAGACTGACCATACACGGTCCAGCCATTTCCTCGGTTATGACCGAGTCTTGTTAATCACTGTTTGTATCGGTGCAGTTCAAGTGTAGTCAATCCTGTTGCTTCTGCGTTGGTCCAGGAGGAAGGTTTTCCTTCAACTGTCATTTGATTGTAGCTTGAGCTCTGACATTCTTCAGATGAAAACAGAGAGCAGTTACTCCGGAGATGAGTGTCATCTTAAAGGTTGGTGGTGTTATTGAACACTCAACCCATGACCTTGGGAGGAGAACAAAACACCCAACAGTTTTTGCTTGTCAATCCTTGTAATGCTGGCTGTCCACTGGAGGTTTTCTATAAAAATATACAGATAACTTGGACGCCATTTTTACACACAGAATGCCCGATGGCAAGGAAACAAAATTACAGGCTTATTAAACAGTTGACTGGGGTAGATTTCGGAAAAAATGGATTGCTGTTTTACAAAACCTTCCAGAGGTGCAGCCAGAGAAGGTAAAATGGCGGTAGTTTCCCCAGCAACAAGCCAGAGCTGGGAATAGGCATAGGAAAATGGCCTGTCGACAGTGTATTGATGCCTCTGCAACACTAGCAACACTGATAGCCTCCCCCCCCCCACTCCTCCTCCCCCAGACACACAAGCGCATGCACTCACACACCACGCCAAACACCAACGCTAAACGGCTCCTTAGCTCATATCCCCAATCTGTCACAGCTGACTGATGGCTGAGATTGGACCACTAAGCCAAGCTAGCTGCTGTCATTACCAAAAGCCCACCTCAGGCAGTTTGTTTCCCGAGCACAGCGACAGCCGCGGCACACTGTGAACGCTCTGGTGGTTCGGCCAGGTGTCAGGTGTCCTTAATAATCCACCGGACGGAGGACGTTAAGGAAGTGTGGGTAGACTGTACCTTAACAAATAAACACCTACACAAGTGAAACATCACACTGGTATGGTTGCTCTCATTATCTCAGGGCCGTTGTATTATCGTCAGTAGAAAGTGTGTGTGCTTGTTGATGATTCACTTGTCAATGTTGTCTCCTTTTCCCTTTATCTCTCTGTCTCTCTCACTCTGCCTCCCTTGTGTTCATGATATGGCTACAGTCAGTCACCTCCTCTTCATCCTCCTCCTCCTCCCTTCTGGTGATCTCTGCGTCTCCTGTCCTGCTCCTCCTCCCTCCTCCACCTCTTTCTCCCCCCTGCCAGAGACACTCAGCACCAATAAAGGAGCAGATTTATTAATATGGGGCCTTTGTGGCTGCTGCCTGAAGGGCTGTGTGTGTTTGTGTGCGTAAGTGAGTTGAGTGCGAGCCTGCACACATGTATGTTTGTGTGTGTTTCATAGATTTGGGGATGGTGGGGAGGGGGGGTGGGTGGAGAGATTTATTTGAGTGAGCAGAGGAGAATTGGAGACCGGGAAGAGAGAGGAGAGGGGATGTGCAGAAAAGAAAAAGAACGACTTAAAGGAGAAAGGCAAATGCAGAGAGAGAGAGATTTATTGTAGAGTGAGGATGGAGCATATTAAAAAGAAAGTCAAGGGCCTGGAAAGAGAGAAGTAAGTGAGCAATGCAGAATGGAGTGTCTGAAATGCAAAATATCCGCGGTTATACATGCATCCAGCTTCATTGTAATGACATTTATAAGGGTGGTAGTGGGTGCAGATGAGCTTTATTAGAGCAGTATTAACAGGATGTGGACAACAAGTGGTAACAGGGGAAATCCACAGATTTCACACCTCACTTTCAGTCTCCCTGGGAAGTATCACTTACGCCTCATTTCCAGACAGTTTTGTTTTGTGTCCGGAAATCCGGATTACGCCCCCCTGGTGTTCAACGCAATGAAATGCATGTCATTACGGAAGGATAGAAGTGCCTCCGCAGATATGGGAGAGAAGTTAATTTTGTCTGTTTTTTTGCGGTCCAGTCTAGATGAGTCACATTCAGGGTCTGAAATTAGCACCTGTCAAATTTGGGTAAATTGTTGGCAACGGCGGGTAAAATTTTCAGGTGATTCCCAACTTTGGCGGACAGTGAAAACGCTTCGGATGGAAATCGAGAATCGTCTCCTATATTGTTCGGTTCCCTAGAATAGCATGCCTCCGTGACTATCGATTCCGAGAGTCATGACAAAGGACAATAACAAAGTACAGTACAGTACTGGGTACAGTACCCTCCCACCAGCAAAAAATTGGCCTCCCCTGGAAGCTAAAGTGTATTTTCAACACTGGAATTTACCATGCATATAATGTTTTTTTTGTGTAAAATATATTGAATATTGAATGACATCAGATCTAAAATGTTATTCCTTCATTTAGCACATAGATTTCAAAAGTGACAGATAAAATATCTGAGTGGCAGACAAAAAAATACAGTGAAAAAAGTGAATATCAGGCATATTTAGCTAACATTGGTAGCATGCTAGCTGTGTATAGCGCGTATGCATAACGGTTAATACGTCTTTTAATTGGCTAAATATGACGTCAAACTATTTGCTTCGAAAAAAAAATTATAAAAAGAGCTGTATTACATTCATCAATCAGTTATTAATTTGCAAATTCCACAGTTAAAGCATAGCATAAAATGCTAACTTCCTGTGGCACACAGTGCATACAGTCTGTCCATAATCTGCCGCAAAAGTTCAAATTTGTCAACGCACTCAAGGCAAATTATGGACCAGAAATAGAAACAAAAAACTGAAGTTTTTCAAACACAACGGGGATCATGGAGGTTCCCACAGGAATGAGTGAACTTCTGGCTTAGCATGCGTACACGGAGCTAACGCTAATGCTAATGCATAATGTCATCTGCAACTCTGGAAGGGCTTTGCCAAGTCTAAAAAAATAATCTAGGCTTGGAAACTACAAATCTTTAAGTCTGCATTACTAACTGGGAGTGTTAAGCTTGAAAGACGCTATCAGATTGCATTATGGGAAGTGTAGGATCCAGTGTTTTTGGAGTTCGACCTACACTAAGTAGTAGAAGTCAGGATATCTCAGTTTATACTACATTAATATTGGCGATATATTCTTTTTAATCTGTCTCTCATGAATCCCCCAATTTTATTACAGTGCAATACAAAATCTCTGGAGTACTCTTGTGAATGAATAGTTAATGGAAAAGGATTGTAACACTGAAGTAACTTAATTACAAGCACTGCTACAGAGGTAGGTCATATTATACTGAATTGGCAATATTTGTCAGCCTTAAAATAGTTCTTGGCAATCAGCTCCTTAATATTAGAGTTTCAAACCATCTGTGCCCAAATTGTAGGCGCATTGGACTAAAAGCTGCAAAATTCTTCAGCATGTCATGGTGAGAAATCTTGAAAATAATGACAACATATGCCATAAACAAGGAGGTGCTACAGTTTCAAGCTGAAATGAAGAGTAATGCTCTTGTTTTCCCCACATTGGATCTTTAATCACTTGGTTCAGAATGAGATATTAAACAGACATGCCCTTCAAAGAAAAGATGGATAGCAAGCAGTGTTTATTATAATGACTGCTTTTAGATGTATTCAACAGCTAGCATAGTTCTCTGTATCATTAGAATGTAATTGTGTCTTATGCCGACCTTACACCAAATGACTTTTCAAGCGATTTCACTGTCGCAGACATATTTCCAATGTCGGAATAAAATCAAGTTATGACCAAAAGAACTAGATCGCGGGTACAAGCGGCCGAAGTGGGTTTTCTCAGGAGGGTGGCTGGTGTCTCCCTTAGAGATAGGGTGAGAAGCTCAGTCATCCGTGAGGGACTCGGAGTAGAGGCGCTACTCCTTCGCGTTGAAAGGAGCCAGCTGGGGTGGTTCGGGCATCTAGTAAGGATGCCCCCTGGGCGCCTCCTTAGGGAGGTGTTCCAGGCACGACCAGCTGGGAGGAGGCTAAGGGGGAAGACCCAGGACTAGGTGGAGAGATTATATCTCCTCACTGGCCTGGGAACGCCTCGGGATCCCCCAGTCAGAGCTGGTTAATGTGGCCCGGGAAAGGGAAGTTTGGGGTCCCCTGCTGGAGCTGTTGCCACCCGCGACCCGACCCCGGAGAAGAATTTGAAGGATGAGAGAGAGGGAATAAAATCACGAGAGTTTTGCTAGAGTTGCGGCGCGCTCTCGCGATTGATCTTGATCGTTTAGTGCAAGGTGGTCATAAAACTCAATCCAAGCTGTCTTAAGTCAGTCTTTTTCTCGGCCTGACGTTCTGATAAAATTGAGAGTGGAGCGAAAATGCCCGTTGATGTGCAGAAGGAACTTTGTAGAATTAATTAATCAAAACAACACGTTTGATGTGCGCAGAGGGTTCAGCGGATCTGTTGTGTCCGTGAGTAATTGTGTCTTGACAGCGCGCAACATCACTCTATATTGCAGTGGTGCGCTGTGCTGGCTCTCTGTATACTTATCTCATGCGCACAAATTAGTTAATGAGTGGAACATGATAAAAATCTATTGAGTATAATATTGTTATTTTAATTGTAGTGAAAACCGGGACAATTTGTCAGTGACATACAGATATTTGTCGGGACTCGGGACACCCAGCTTGAAAACCGGGACGTCTGGTCACCGTAAGCTAGCAAGCTAACCAGTGTCCCAAATAGGGCTGGAATGTGTGCTATTAGCCTACAAGCTAACCGTAGCATTTAGGATGAAGATTAGCTAACGTCCCATTCGGGACAGTGGTTAGCTAGCTAGCTATCACATACTCACCAGGGATTTTGAGGGCTGCAAAAAAATTGTCAACAGTTTTTCTTCTTGTAAATTTCCACCAGGAGCAGGATGTGACATCATCTCAAAAGGAATCTAGTTGTAGTCTTGTAAACAGTGACCCTGTAAGACCCCCAGTCTGTGCAAAACCTTATAGTCTGTGATTAAAAATTCAGACTTTAGACACATTGTCTTTAGATGTGAGAGGGTGTCAGTCTTTTCAAAGTCTTTTCAAAGTCTCCTTGTGTATGGTAGGCATTAAAAGGTTCTAGGTGTGTGTGTATGTATTGTTGTGGAGTCATTTGTGCTGATGTTGATATCCCCTGAGACACTCTTGGTAATGTTGGTATTTGTTTGTGTTCGGGTGAAGTGATGCTAACTGGGTTTGATTCAGGTTTCTTTGTCTGCATTAGCGTATGTGTATATTAACCTTTGGCTTTGTGTGTGTACGTGTGTGTGTGTGTCGTTTCACAGGTGGTAGTTAAACATCACTGTCTCTCTGCTCCGTCCTCTCTCCCTCTCTCTGTTTCTGTGTTTCTGTGTGTGTATGTGTGTGTGTATGTGTGTGCGTGTGTGTAGGCTAATCCAGTTAGCAGCTGCTCGGGGAAACTTCAGCCTCGCTCCTCAAAAGCTCGTTAGTCAAGCTTTAATTGTTGCTCCCTCGCTTTGCATATCGCCATGACGCTAATTTATGCCCGTTGTCGCGGTTACCGTCGCCACGGTGGTGGATGTCTCAGTGGAAGCAGCAAGTGGGGGAGCAAAGGCGCGTGCATGATGAGTCTGTGGAAGATGTTTGTGTGATTGTCTGCGTGTGACGAATGATGCGGTCGCCTCACTGCGTGTGTGTGTGTGTGTGTGTGTGTGTGACAGAATGATTGTGAGACGGATGTGGCTTGTTGCACAAGCGTGTGTGCAGCTGTGTGAAGCTGGCAGCGCGGGGGCGGGTCTCTGGGGTTATCTGAGTGATGATTGGATGAGAATGGATTGACAGGTGTTGGGCTCAGAGGAGGGCTTCTGGTGACATCCTGATAAATTGGAGCGGGACGTTTTGACTGTGTTTGTGCGGATGACTAGGTTACGTGTGTGTGTGTGTGTGTGTGTGTGTGTGTGTTTGGAAGTGAGCACATGTGTGTGTAGGAGATCACAGTGTCGCACACTCGACTGCAGTGCACGAAGGAGCCGACGCCGGTGCTAATAGCCCTATGAGTCACGACATCAGCCCCCTCATATGTGTACACACACACACACACACACACACACACACAACAAATAAACAGGCTTTGAAAAACACCCACAGGCATGCACACTCTCTGACAAAGCCCCTCCTGCTTTCTACCTTCTCCACCCCTCTCTCTTTCCAGAGGTAAAGCCTCTCCCATCATCCTCTCCGTCCTCTTTTTCATCTCTTCCTCCATCCTCTTCTACTGAGAGCCCTGACCTCCACAAGGTCTCGGGGGTGGCAGACTTAACACACAGGGTGTCTCA
>CAKAOH010004071.1:2358-31598 GCA_916701665.1 Sebastiscus tertius
AAATAAAGACAGATTCAGCAACTGCATGGCTTACTTCTCGCATAAAATGTTTTCAGAAACACATTTCGATGAACTATATTAGTGATATAAGAGAAGAAAGTTTCCAAACGCCGATCCCTTGCTATAAAAAATGCCCCTGTGGACACGTACCAAGAGACTCTGGTTGGTCAGATATGAGGTGAAAAAGAAGCTATCTCCTTAAGAGAAGTGACTTGTCCTTGTGCAAAGGAAAGTTGTAGGTTTGGTACTTCCTCGGAATTAAATAAGAAAATACATCTCAAGTCCATGCCCGTTAGAAAGACATAAAAGCGTTTTTCTCCTACCAGCAGGATGACAAAAGCGTTACAAATCACTGTTGAAAGGTTAATACGTTTTCAGGTTTAATAAAAAGATCATGGTTTGGATTAAAATAAGGACTGTAGTTATAAATATGGAAACATTAGGATTTGAAATGGCTACTTCGTTAAAGGCACAGCGAGTAGGATTAATCACTTGCGGCCCTTCCTCCTCGGCTCAATGTGGTTACGGTGCTTGCCAGCGGGTGAAAGCCAACCTCAGATTCACTCTTGTGTTGGAACGAGCTTTGTCGCTATATTTGCGTTTGCCATTTTCGTAGCTTCCTCTTGGATGCAGGCTCGTGATCTGGCACCTGGTCGCTACGATTTTTATAGAGATTGAAGAAGCGTCCCGAACACAGCAAAATGATCAAATCCAGGCGGAGGGCTGCAGCGTCTCTGCAGATACAGACACCATCACACACTTCTAGTGGTAATAAGTGATGATTGAGAGGGATTATCTTTGTATCAGCTTATACATTGTTTTTTAGGAAATCCGACTCAATTTGGGGAGCTTTGTTATCAGGATTACAAAAATGAATTTGTGGTTAAGGTTAGGGAAAAAACAACATCGACTGTCGCTTGTAAACGGGAAACGAACAGCTGTTTCCTGTGTTTATTGTAAGTGTGATGTTTAGTCTGACACAAAGTACAACTGAGGCTGGTGGGAATGTCATTTTGCAGGTATTTGGTCATAAAACAAAATATTGGACAAACACACCATAAAGCAGCTTATTAACAGAACAAAACACGTTCTCTATGAAGAAACGACACCTGTAAAACATCATGTGACAGATGTTGTGTGTGAGCATTTGCATCTGAGTGTTTGGAATTAGGTTCAAAATGTGGATATCACTATTTTTAATATAAAAAATCTGAAAAAAATTGAAAATTAAATCAACTCATTTAGCTTTTTTCTCAATTTTTCTTCACTTCCTAAGCTGTGCTCTTTGCTCAAGGATCTATTTTACTATACATTCACTGCGTTAATGATGTACTAATTACTGATAAGTGTTTCTTGGGGTAAGAAACGCATCAACTTTTGGAAGTTTGTGCTTGCGAGTGCATCTTTTGGGACTTTCAAGGGGCTTCATCCTAATAAAAGACTAAGTAAGAGATAATGTACAGCGAGCTGGTCATTGTTGTGAAATAAACCCCGACAGTGCGATGCAGCAGCCCTGACGTGAAGCTGTGTAATAAAGTGTGATAAAATCAGAGTGAAAATACTGTAATTGAGATAAAAGGTTCATTCTTAAAGAGTAACTTACCAATACATCCATTACATGTACAGTTACTTTATTATACTATCTATTGATCCCAGCGTTCATTACAACATTTTGTTATATTTTTGTTCATAAAGAGACTTTTATTTTATCCAGTTGTTTCCAACACTAGCCGCTCTTACTGCTGCGACATCACCCTGATAACGCTGTGGCAATCCTGTCAAATGAAACCAGCGACATCTGTATGAGAGAGTGGCGCGTTCAAGATAAAACGGGGTGTCAAGTTGCTCTTTAAGCTCGGAAATCATCCGCTGATGAAGACTAGGAGATGTGCTTTAAGGCTTTGGAAAGCAACAAGTAAGTTTGTGTTGAGAGTATTTTACACAACCAGGTGAGTTTAAACTCTCTGCCTCAAAACATTCAGAGTATTTTTTGTCCAGAGAAATGATTGGCAGCCCGGCACACAACAAGCAGTGATTACCTCAGAGAGAGAGAGAGACGGATGGGAGGGAGTGAGTGACTGTAGCGAGAGAAAAAGAGCTGAAAATCGTTGCCTCTTCTCATTCACTACACAAACACGTATTGATTTCCAATTCCAATATTCCCACAACTCCCAGCACACAGATTGGACACAGAGTTTCCAATAAAGGCTGCTTGCTTATTTGTCTTTGTTCACATAACTGTCCCACAAAATGTCTTTTTTATTAAGTTGGTCAGCGAGGAAGCTGGACAGACGAGCTTAGAGAAAGCAGGTCAGCGGGTATTTAGGTGGACAGAGCCGGGCGGGGGCGGCGGCGGCGGCGACGGCGGTGTCTCTCTGGCCGTGTTAGCGATGCTGCTTTGGGGCGGCGTGGACATTTGGGAGCATTGACGTTGTTGTGGCTGTCATTACTAATCCAGTGTGTGCATGCGTGCGTGTTGTGCATGTTTCCACGGTCACTTTGACATCTCGGTGCATGACACACGATGCCATCCAGGAAACTATGGCCACGTCCGCCTAAAGCCTTTAATGCAGCGCTCTGTTTGGCCTAAAAGGGCATCTATCAGTTATAATCCACAGCCTGCTTTAAGCTCCATCTCCCTCTCTCTCTCTCTCTCTTTCTCTCTCCGGTTTGTTTTACTTCTACGCTCTCTCCAGGCTCAGATGTGATCATTCTCTCCATCACTGAGCTGCTGCCAGGGAAAAATCTCAGCACAGATGGAGAGATGCTAAAGAGAAATGGGAGCAAAAGCTGGAGGGAAAAAGGGAGAGGAGACGCAAGAAAGGTCAGACGAGACAAATGAAAGGATGTTCTTGGGTGGAAGGCAGAGCAAATGGCTCGAAAAGTGGCACACAAATAAAATAAAAATACAGTGCAAACTGAATAAAAGAATAGATGAGAGGTGGCAGATGAAAAGAGGACGAAGATGCAACAAGTGGGGATGCAGAGAGCAAGTAGAATGAATGGATGCAGAACAATAGGTCATTGTATTGAACAGGAACGGACAGCATGAAGTGTTTACAGCCGCTCCCTCACTCGGGATAAACTCTTCAGCACGACAGCAAATATTTGTGTACGAAGAGAAAGACAGAATACAGCGGAAACCTCTTATAGTGATCACGTCTGTCCGGGTCAAATTGATCACTATAAGCGGATGATTATTAACCAAATTGTTGTTGTTGTTGTTGTTGTGCATCATTTCTCATGCAGATTACCATCTAATTGACATTTGTAGATCTATTACATGAATACAAAGTAATGAAACGGGCGGCTTCGCTATTTACTGGCATGGAGGGAGACGGGCGCCGGTCTGCATGAGCTTCCGGCGCTGCGCTCCAGAGGAGCCGGAGTTTCACTTTGGGGGCATTAGGTGACGAGGCATTATCAATCCACTTGATGGTGCTTTCCCCGTCCGCATTTGTTTTTTATTTAGAGAAAATGAGTTTCCTTTTCCGATCATGATATCAATGTGCACGTATGCAGCATCAGCCTCAGGTATCCTGCCGGAAAGCAGACCGTAAGTACTCTAAATGAAAGTATCATGGGAATAAAGTAAAAAATAAAACAACAATTCAATTAACTTTAGTCTACCGTAGTTTTAAAATGTTTTTTCCAGATGTTGTCATGTATGAAAAGACCGAAAATGAACACTTTAAGGGGACTACTTGATTACTATATGTGAATTATATAAACAGCATTTGTACAGTCTGTCCTAAGTATTCATCCCTGCAGATCACCACTTTAATGTGAGAATGTAAACATCCTGTTAAAGAGCAGTAAAACAGACAGGAGTCCTTTATTCCGTCCTGCACGGTGACCTTCAACAGCTGGAACTGTAACACCGATACTGAATAAGCTTAAATGAAGTGAAAGAGCCAGTGGAACATAAACACGAAAATCAATTTACAACCGTGACATAACCCGCACTCGAACACACTCCTATACACACCCGATCATTCGTCAATCCCTATACTGTGCCTGCCTCGATGTTTCCATCTATTGACAAACTTGTTTATACAACTTGTTAACCTTGTGCATAGTACAGTACTCACACACACACTCTCACACACACACATGCAGACTGCTGAACACACCCGACCAACACCTGGCAGTTGCATAAATCCAGTCCCGATCTGATCCTATGATCTGGCTAATAATCCCTCAGCACATTGGCAGAAGATTAGCACAATAGATTACTGCGCTGCCGCCCGCATCCACAGTCTTACAGCCACTAATCCACAGCAAAGGACGGGATCGCTGTGGACCGCAGTCAGCACAACGGACCACAACTCTGCAGAACACACACACACACACACACACACACACACACACACTATATTACACTTCATTCTAATTATTAAATAAGTCTTATTAACTAAGAATATGATTTATTGATGCATTTAGTTACATATACACTTCATGTCTGATAACCTTTAACTACTTATTGGGCCAACATGTCTACTATGAGAATGATCAATCTTATGGGGCAGTTTGGGACCAATATATTCTCGCTCCCAACTCGTCAAATACCGCCGCTTGGTCAGTGCACCTCGGCATCGGAGACCGACGCACGGGGTACCCCTCTTGCGTTACTTTTGGACAGACCGGGGACGGCAGGCTAATAGCACTTGTAACATGCGCAGTGTCCTTTCAAAATAAACTTCTGTTTTCACAGGAAGTTAGGTTTAAGCAACTTAGGTAGGGTTAGGAAACGGTCGTGGTTGACGTTAACTTCACTGACTAACGACTCACATGACTCACGGGACTGACGATAAACAAAATTTCTACGAAAAAGTTAACGCTACTTTTAGTTTCACACAGGACACGAACACCAGTCTCCTGGTTGAAAGTCGTTTGACCCATCCATCTCTCCTCCCGACGTTAGCGGACTTTCACCCGGCCGTCAAATAACGCCGTGGGTGGGGTTACATTGGATTTAGTTGAAAGCCCGGTTCATCACATATACTGTTGCTAAAGGGTGCGTCGGTTTCCAATGCAGACAGGCACTTACCAAACGGCAGTATTTGATGAATTGGGAGAGAGAACCGGTTGTTGGGACTTAAGACACTATAGAGCAACAGGTGACTACATAGAGTAAATAGTGATATTTGGAAAGAGAGATAACTGGTTGCTCGGTGTGTTTAATCGTAAGGTAAAACGTGTCTGGTGCTCTTGGAAAACGGGGGAAAAAATCAGGATAAACAGGAAGGCAATACATGCACTCCAAAATATCAAAAAAGTAGCAACGAGGAAGAGAATATATTAAAAAGCCAACATGTTTCGACCACTGTAGGTCTTCGTCAGGGCTTACAAACAAACATAAATAGTGACATTATTCGGATTATTTTAATGGTTAGGTCTCCTTTTAAATCAGCACAATTAACTAATAACTATATTTATTTAAACTGTAAAAGTTTCTCAGTATATTTTACAAATGCGTAGTGCACAATGCAAAGTATAATTAAAAAAGTAGTTTCCAGTAGATCCAGCAGAGATCATGGAGTATTGAAGCATAAAAGTCACTGCAGAGTATTAACAACTGAATAAGTCCCAACCCTGTTATGGCCCGGTCACACTAGAAAGTGCAAAGTCACATGTCAAAGTTCACCAACACTGAACTTGACGTGAAAGATTTGTGCACATTTCCTTGGTGACCTGGCCTTATAGTGGTGGCCAGTGTGCGGGAGGACTAAAGGGTAAAGGCTCGGTAAGTATATCATACTAGCATCAGTAGAACAACACCAGCCTCTTCTGCTCAAGCAAGTAAAAAACAATCTATTTTCTCTTGATTTGTTTGCCTTTTATTCACACACTAAACACTAAACCAGCATTCCTTAGAAAACGTCTGTATTAATTGCATGTTTATGCTTTAAGACAAAACAAGACGCCCAACAGCAGCGACCCCGGTGTCACAGAGGAGCCACAAAACCACCACAAGCTGAAAATAGCTCATCACAACAGTTTGAAGATGCTGCTGCTCTTTTTGCCCTGAGTCCATGTGTGTGTGTGTGTGTGTGTGTGTGTGTGTGTGTGTGTGCCTTTCAGCCTGATTTAACTTCTCTTATGCTGAATTTCACACAGACACTGAGCACTGATGAAGCTTATTGAAAGATGAGACGGACAGAGAGTCAGCGCGAAGGAGCAGAAAGGAGTCGCAGAGGATAAAAAAATCTGACAAACACTCCGAGGGAGTCGTGAGAAACCAGAATGATTAATTGATATCCGTGACTGGAAGTGTCATGTGTGTGTGTACGAGTGTGTGGGTGGGAGTGTGCGTGTGCAGATATTTCAGTGCGTGCCCACTGATCGTATTTGGTTGAGTCATCCAATAAAAAGGTGTTATAACTCGGATTCCTACAGTACCTCCGTGTGGCATTGTTTGTCGCTTCCTGCACAGTATGGATTCTGTACTAAACCGCTGCAACAGTTGATTTAAATTGATATAGACGCACGACAATTATCTTCGACACATTATAATCACAAGAGCAAGAAGCTCTGCGGTGACCTGAACCTGGAGTGGTCTGTGAATAATGTGTTTGTAATGATGTCTGGGAGCGTATTCACAATGTGTTGTCATTATGCTTCGACTGGTGTGTGTATGTGTGTGTCCCTCTCACTCTGGAAGATTGGAAAAAAAACTTTTCTGTTGGTGTAAAATGGGAAGTGATGTGTAATTTTATAAAGAAAGACCAAAACAGAACTCTTATTTCTGCTTATGTTTCTTTTTCACAGTCGTCTTTGGGCTTTAGTTTCTCTAGACGGAGTCAAAAAGATCTCAGCAATTGTCTTGGTGAGGACAATGTTCTCATTCTGTAACAGATGGCTGATGCTATGAAGAGAAAATAATGTCATTACGAGCTTTTTGGAGCTTTCAACCGTATCTCACAGTTTGAAAATGATTTGCGTCCTCATTATGGTTTCCAGGTCATTATAGTAGGGACCTCTGAACAGCCTGGAAATGGCTAAATCTCTCCTTCTTCTTCTTCGCCTTCTTTTCAGTCGACTAAAGGCCCTGACACACCAAGCCCACGGTCGGCCGTTAGACAGTTTGTCGTCTCTAGTCTGCCCGTGTCTGAGGTTTTTCGGCCGATTCAGCATGTTGAATCGGCGGCGGAGCTCGTCGGTGAGAGAAATCACTCTGACTGGCTGTTCAGCTTAAAGGAATCAGTGTACGAGAAGAGAAACGGATGCGATGAAAGCAAGACAACGAGTAAAGTGAAAAAACACAGAGGGCTCTTCTCAGTTTTCATCTCATCTGATCATTCAAATACACGTTTCACAACTCTGGAATGAATTCACGTACGTATCATAACAACAGCTTGTATGTCCACCGTCCTCGTTCTTCCGGTTTCCCATTTTAGATATGACTAATACAGACTACGGCCACCTGCTGGTGTGGAGAGTTATTTCCTCTCACACAGGCGCAGAGCGTACGTGGTAACTGGCTGTCGGCTGTCGTCTTTGCAGTGTGTTTAAATGCAACTTGTTGGCCAAAACAAAGGCAACATGAGGCGACGCAACAGTCGGCCTTCATCTTTGATGTCGGCTCAGTGTGCCTGGGCCTTAACAGCAAAACTGCATCACAGCCAACATCTGGTAAGAAGTGTGACAAACTGTAGGCTGATCAAAGCATGAATTCGTTGTTGCAACGTCATCCACCAAGCATTAACGTTTAAAATGCATGATTACAGAGAAAGTTAGAGGCAACAGAATCTTCGTCTGTAACTTTGCAGCCACACAGCTGACTGTGACCCCGTGTGTTCACATCAGTGTTGCCCTCACATCATAACAGCTCTGACGTGTATTCAACTATATTATTGACGTTTAAAATGAACGATCACAGAGAAAGTTAGAGGTGATCGAAGGTTGTCTTCTTCACTGACTTGTTTTGCTACAGCTCATTTTACCCCACACTCAAATACCAAGCTGACGTTTTAAGATGTATCCACTCTGGAGGAGGTTTTAGTCCTGGACGGAGGGCTGAAACTGAGAGGAAAAAAGATGCGTTTACGAATTCAACCGACTTAACATGGACGTACTCACAGCTGAAAGCTCCAAAAGAACAAGTCAGTGGACTTTCAGTAGAGAATACACATGGTGAACTTGTGATAACATTAGTATTCATTATTCATATGATATGATCTATTTCATAATGTCTTTTTTCATTAATTTAATATTGAACATTTGGGGTTTCCATAGTAACATAATCAGGGTGTTTCCTGCAGTAACCTGCGTCTTACGTGTGTTATGCGTTGGTGTCTGGCCTCCTGCTGTGTAGATGATTGTGAAGGACAGCAGAGTTGATGGGACATTTCAATCAAAGCCTTTTGCACCGCAGGTTCTCTCACACACACACGCACACACACACACACACACATACACACACACACACACACACTAACACACACCGTTAACAGGCTCTGGCTACTCCCTGGCTTTCTGCCCGTCTGCCCTCATATAATGAAGAGAATCTCTGATGGATTTCAACAAGGCTTTGTGCTTCACCTTGCCTGACTCCCTACACACATACAAACAAGCTCTCTCTCTCCCTCTCTCACACACGCACACACAGACACTCACACGCAAACAACTAAAAAAACAATGTACCTGGTGTTAAAAAAAAAGATGTGAGGTTCTTGGACGGCTGATTTTACTGAGCGTGAAAACAGGAGCTGGTTTCAGACATGAAATACAGAATATGTCTGGCTTCATCTATCTGTTTAAGTGTCAGTGTGTCAAAGCCAGTTTCATTGATTTTGAAAAGGCATTTGACAGCATGGACCGTGAGTTGCTATGGAAACTCATGGCACGCTATGGAACCCACCTCCCCCCACAAATACATCAGCGTCATCAAGAACACTTCTCCTCTTCCTCTTATGTGTCGACTGGTTTTGAAGAACCAATCAACCAACGATGAACAGCATCCAGAGGAGCTTCACAGATCATCTCGAGGACCTCGACGTTGCTGATGACATCTTACGACTCTCACATACCCACCGACAGATGCAGCTGCTGGAAACCACTGCAGCTGGGCTTGGACTCAAAATAAATGGACCAAAAACCAAAAGCATGCAGATCAACAACAAAAGCAGCAACCCTATAACTATCGAGAACCAGATGCTTGTAGAGGTTGATAAATTTACATACCTAGGAAGTGATATAGCTGTGGCTGGAGGAACAGAGGAAGACGTAAAGGCAAGAACAGCATTTCTGGAAGTCCAAAAATATTTCACTTAAGACAAAACTCTTCCAAAACTGGAAGACCACCACAAACATCATCAACAAGCTGCAGTCATTCACTAATCGCTGCCTAAGATGCCTCATTTGAGTAAACTTTATTGGGAAATGTCAATGGACAAAAACAGACTGAAGTTTCCGTGCTTACGTTCAGTACGAGCATAAAAGTGGCAGGCTCTGGCTAAAAAATTAAGAGATCAAGATCGATAGAAACGCACAAAGCTTTTTACGGAGAGAGCCGCAAAGCTTGAACGATATTTGGTGCACGAGTGGGAAGAGACCAGAAAGAGAGCGAGAGCAGTGAGTTAAAAATGTTGTGGATGGTGGAGGATCTCTGGCTGCGTCCACACTAATACTCTCCATTCAGACGAGCGTTTTAGGGCCGTTTCAGAATTAATCTCCGTCCGTACTTCAGAAAACGCATGACCTTTCACGTACACTGGGCATGCGTGTGCCGGTTTAAACAGGAAGCAGCGCTGGACGTGGGAATTGATGCAAAGCACTCCAATAATAGCTTGCCTCCTGCGCATATAGGCAGTAGTAGCATTAGAAAATTCAGAATTTAACAGCTGCTAGCATAAACAACAAGGTCAGCAACGCTTGTAACTCGTTTATCCACGTTGAAATGAACCACCGGAGGTTGAGGCTGTTTGCTTTCTTCCAGAAAAGGTTCACATGATGGGGCGTTCATGGAAGGACACGTCATGAGGCAAACCTGAGTGTCTGCGTCATCGTTTCCAAAGGTTCCCGTTTCTGTCCGTCCAGACTAAAACTCAACCCCAGAGTTTTAAAACTAAAACAGGGTCAGCAGCTTTTTCAAACGTCTCCGTTTTAGGGGCTCGAAAACGCCGGAGTAGTGTGGACGCTATAGGCATAAACGTAGCAGAAGTTATGCATTTTAAAACAAAAACGTATTAGTGTGGATGTAGCCTCAGGCAGCATCACTGAAGATGTTAAAAGTCATAGTTGCAGCCTTAATTAATGACCTTCACCCTTCTCTTCTAGAGGAGAGAAATTGTCACATGGACTTCATCATTCAGCCAAATATTACCAGAGAGCGAGCTCTGCTGCCTGTTTCATGATAGCCAGCAGAATTGAAAACATAAACAGGGAGTGCCGGTCAGATTATTACTGTGTGCAATAAACTTCTGCAATGTAGCATGACTCCAGTCCTCTACAACTGAACTGTCTCTTTCACCGTGTTGAAACAGACTTTACTTTTTATGCATGAGAGATGATTTATTAAAGTGATCTCAGAAGAACCAGACGTGCATTTAATCTCTTTCTATGTGCATGTTTTTACCTTATGCTTCTGTTTGTTGAAAGTGATACAGAAATGTTCCTTATAGGCCCAAATTGATTGTCATCATGACTGAATTGCCATCGCATTTTAATAAAGAGTTTGAAAAGGGTCATGTATGCATATTTATTGACAATCCATTAGCTTCTGCCGACACATTTGGCTTTCTCTTTAACGGCCGATAATGCCTTCTGCAGCACACGGCACATAAATTAAATCATTGTGACACCAGAGGACGAACCAAACCCACCCAGACAGGGAGTTCCACCTCTCCCTCTGCCTCCATTTACTCCTCCTGAATGCCTCCTGATGCCTCTAACCGCTGCTCCTCCTCTCCTCTGCTTCCTGTCTGACTTTAACTGACCCCTCCCCGTTGATCACCTCTCCTTCTTCGCCCTTTTCCGTCTCTCCCGTTGCTCTCTATTGTTTTGCCCTTTATCCGCACCCTCCTCTCCTCCTCCTCCATCCCTTCATCCGAGCATTAGTGCTATCAAGGGAGGCCTGGGGGGGTCTTGAGGCAGTGGCCAAAAGGGGCCCTTATCCAAAGCAATGACACATTCCAAGTCAAGAGGACAGTTGTTATGTAACAGATTAAAGCTTCTCTGGTGGGCCTGTGACTCGACGGATATATACACACAAACACACACACACACACACCGAGGGAGACGACGAGGGAGGAAAGATTAAGCTGGAAGTGAGATCAAGAGGAGGGGGGAGAAGCGACAGAAGGGAAAAGAAAGGAGAAAGAGGACAAAGTGAGATTAAGAAAGGAGAAGGCAGAGAGATATATGAGGAAGAGAGAGAAAATGAAAGCAGAGATGAAAGAGAGAAAAAAAGACAGCTGGTGGACGGAATCGGTGGAGAAAGTCGAGTCGAGCCTTGTAGGGAAAAAGTAAATGAATGGAGAGGAAGGAAAAGTGAAAGAAAAACAAGAAGAGAAAGGAGCAGGAGGAGGTCAGGCAGGTATCTCTAAAAACACAGAGACCCAATCAGCTTCCACAAATAAAAAAGAAAAAGAAAAATAATACCAGGCTGACATTTGAGTGCTCTATTCCTGCTCCTCGCACTGTGGGAAGGAGACATGAAAACAAAGATGAGGAGGAGGAGGAGGAGAGGAAGGGAGGGGAGAGGAGACAGTTGGATGGCAGCCCTGTACGCTTCTGAAAAGGAGATGTTTGGTAAATGGCTTGATGAATCTTTCAGAGCAGGAAGAGAAGAATGAAGAAGAGGAGGAGGAGGACGAGGAGGAGGAGGACGCTGATTTTGAATAATTGACTATAAAGGCAATTAAGTGGAGACCTCAGGGGGAGTTGGCTTGATAAATCTGAACAATGCATGTGTGCATGTGGGTCGCGTGTGATGAGCAGTTAAAGTATGTGTGTTATGTGTGTTATGTGTGTGTGTGTTTGTGTTTGTTGGAGGAGGATCTTTGTAAAACAAGCAGAAACGTCTCCAGAAGGCTCCGGAGCAGACAGCCAAACGGCGGGTCTGTCAGACGAGAACCAGCGCTGGCCGAGACAGCAGTTATGCAACCCCCCTGCCTCATACCCCTCCAAAAACAACAACGTACCCACAGAGACATGTCAGAGCAGTGGTCGGGCTGCACACACACACACACACACACAATCAGTGTACTATATATGCACACCGTTTTGATTACGCTTCTATTTTCAGTGTGATTTCAGCCGCTGCCTAGCAACCGCAGGTGAAGGACACTAGGCGGGATAATGAAAATGTAATAGTCTCAATCTGCTTTTCTATCCTGAACAAACACAACAAGAGGAGAGGAGGAAACAAGAGTGTTTGTGTGTGTGTGTGTGTGTGTGTGTGTGTGTGTCAGTGGTACAACCCAGCGTCACACCCATTTCCTGTGTGAGTGCCTGAGAGAGGATTTCCGCAAACAAACATGTGTATTTGATCCCCACTAATTTGCGCCAGAGCTTTGATACTGCAGCGAAAAAAAGTCCATCAAGATACTTCATCACATCTGCTCTTACGTCACGTTAACGCGGGTTCCCACAGTTAGCCGTAGCTACACCACGCAGCTGTGAGTGCATTTTATTTAAAAAAAATAAATAAACATGATCTGATCAAACATTCCCTCGAGCTTTTAAACTCTCTGCAGTATAAACTGTTCATGGCTCAGAGTGGTTTTCCACAAGGTTCCAGATTAGGGCCTCTTTTATTTCTCATATACATCAATTACTTGCATAAGTTATTTTTTATGCCGACGATATCAGTATTTTTCTTACAGACAAAGACGAACATAGGTTGATAACTCGTATGAACAATGTTCTACATAGGAATGATATCTGTTTCAAATGCCATAAATTATCCCTCAATGTTAAAAGGCTGTCAATCGATTAAAATATCTAATCACGATTAAAGACACGATTGTCCATAGTTAATCGCGATCAATCGCAAATTAATCACATTTTTTATCTGTTCAAAATGTACCTTAAAGGGAGATTTGTCAAGTATTTAATACTCTTATCAACATGGGAGTGGGTAAATATACTTGCTTTATGCAAATGTATGTATATATTTATTATTGGAAATCAATTAACAACACAAAACAATGACAGATATTGTCCAGAAACTGTAGTTTTTATTCTTTATATCAAAGCCCACGTGAGACAGAAGCCTGTGAGGGTTTAAAGTGAAAGAGACAGATGGAGAGAGAGAGAGAAATGATGTCTGAAGTCAATAAAGCTAACATTAAATGACAGGATTTCATAACATCTGAGACATTAGGAGCCATCAGAAATAAAGGGCAGCTGCTCCGTATAAACAGTGTCTGATGTACAGCCACATATCAAACCAACTGTAAAGAGGAGACGAAAATTACTGAAATTAATACTGTTCATCTCCAAAATGTTCTTCACTTGAAAAGAAAAAGAAACTAAAGAATCCGTAAACAAAAAACAAGAGTGAGAAAAGGCATGTGAGGGTTGGAGGGAGGATGACCTTTACTATTACAGAGATAGTGAGAGAAAAAAGGAAACGGCCTTGAGAGAGACGAAGCGAGAGACCGAGAGCAGCTGGACTGATAAACAACAGTAACAACAGTAAGACTGTGGCTGAGCTCTCAGGAGGAAACAAAGTACCATCAAGCCAATATTTCAGTCTTAAAAACATGTAGCTATATGCTTAAAAGTATTTACAGAGATGTGCAACAGATAAGCTGAGAACCGTAAAGTAAAAGCAAAATGATTTTCTGTTTTGTTTTTTTAACAAGGTGTGCTCAATTACACTGAAAACTGCAGGTGCTGCTAAACTACAGCTACTACTTTACTACTGTAAACAGGTTCAAGTGTCTTAAAATGTTAAGTGTGGGTCGGTTAAAGTTGAAGCACTGAAAAGGTTTGCGTGAAATTTCTGAAGGCATTTAAAATGTTAGTTTCAAGATTAAGCCCTGTGGGCATTCTGCAGCCAATGTAAACACTGAAAGGGTAAGAGAGCTGAAAGCAGATGAACTGTCACCTGCTGTCAAAGCTGTTTAAATTCAGCAGCCTGACCTAAACCCCATTATTTTCAAATACTACTTTTTAACTCTCTCTGGCTCTGCCAATCGTCTGCCTTGTTGCGTGTCATGTGTTGCATGTGGATGCCCACTGGGAAGCCGGAAGAGAGAAAGTGTTAGCCTGGCATGTCGGCATGCAGTAATGGATGAAATAAAGCAAAATCATGCAAAAGAGGAGCTTCTTAAAATGCCTTATGATTCAGGGAAGACCATTGCATTGTGACCTTAGACGACAAAACCAGTGCAGAGATTAACAAAACTAATCTGACATGCAAGAACGGCGTTAAAAGCATCTATGGTGGATGCAATTGTCTTTCTCCACGACTTCTCCTCTTAAAGAGCATCACGATGGTGCGTGTACTACGTCTTGTTCTGGATTATATCTGTTTGAACTGTTGTCGAGTTCAGCTTGGTAAGACGTTTTGAGTTTACGAGCCCCAGTCATCTGGATATATCGGTAAAAGGTACTAATTAATTTTGATGTCGACCCCAATGTGTGTATTGTGTATTAAACCTATGATTCATCTGCTAGTAGACGTAGTATATGTTCTGTGCTGGGGGGCCGCCGTTCCATATTCTGTGTTGAGAGAAAGCCTCTGTCTCAGGTCGGGTTTGGTTCTTCTGGTTGCAAAAAAACAGGATGGCGACGGCCAAAATGCCGAACTCGAGGCTTCAAATGACCACAAACCAATGGGTGTCACGTCAGGGTGGCGACAGTACGTCCACTTATTATATACAGTCCATAGTTTTAGGTCCATGCAAAACTCTAGCAGCTGAAATGGAAGTTGAATTATGAAAAATAAGCAAGTTTCGTTGTGTACACTGTAAATGTCAGCGGTTATATAAGCAGTCAAAATATCTGCTGTACGTTGTACATTCGCATAGATTTATAAGGTCATATCTGCCAGTTGTCTACAAAAACCGAAGAAATCACACTCCTACAATCCTTCACACTCCTACACTTCAACACTTGACTTAGAAAAAATATATAATTAGTTGCCAAAGAAATCCAGTTTCTAAAACAATACTGTGACGTGCACTGTTACCAAACTACATATGATAAAAATATGGAACTGGACATCGCTGACATACGCCTCTTCACTTTGTTTTCTGTGTTGAGATTTTAATGCGGCATGGAAAATGAAATATATGAAAAGGAAATACATGTAACAATGTGTTCTGTATTTCAATTTATGTCTTTGTTTGGTTGATCTTAAGTACAAGTTACAATATTTATATGTATCTTAAGTACAAGTTACAATCTTTATACATATCTTAAGTATAGGTTGCAGCCCTTATACTTATCTTAAGTAAAAGTTGCAATCTTTATCTTTATCTTAAAGTTGCAGTCCTAATATTTATCTTAAGTACAGGTTGCAGCCCTCTCATTTATCTGAAATACAAGTTGCAATCTTTATATTTATCTTAAAGTTGCAATCCTAATATTTATCTTAAGTACAGGTTGCAGCCCTAATATTTATCTTACAGTTGCAGCCCTCTCATTTATCTTAAGTACAAGTTGCAATCTTTATATTTATCTTAGGTACAGGTTGCAATCTTTATATTTATCTAAAAGTTGCAGCTCTTATATTTAACTTAAGTACAAGTTACAGCTCTTATATTTATCTTAAGTACAAGTTACAGCCCTTATATTTATTTAAAGTACAAGTTGCATTCCATATTTATTCTTTGTGTGATTTGTTTTAATTTAGGCATTTTAAATACTCCACAGACAAAGGGAGTGTGGTGCTTTATAAAAAGGACATTTTACAACTTAACGGTTAAAACTTCACCATTTGATATTGAAAACATCTTTACTTTAGTGAACTTCAGTAAGCTGTGGGAAATTTTTCTAGATAAAACCTTGAGCTTTGAGATCTGCCAGGGTTTTTTTCTGTTGATGATTTGTAGGAGCTCGCTGACACCAACATGTTTTCAGTAATTTATTTGAACTCAGAAACCAGTGATTATTTGCTTTTTTTTTTCTCCCCTTTAATTCATTTCATGTTGCGAAGGTGAAATCAATGCCAGGTGGAGCCTATTAACCACACACAGAAATACAGAAATGAAAAAGAGAGAATGTTGTCTGAACCAACTAACAAAAGGACATGACCCCTCAATGAAACAGTAAAAGGTTTTATGGGTACTAGAAGTCCAAAGCTGATATCTAATAGGCAACATTTCCTCATGCTTGGAAAGCCAAAGAGAACACAATGAACCACCAAAAAATTACAGCCTTGACTGGTGCTCACATACACTCACATTCAAACAGAAGTTTTCATCAACATGACTGGCATGAGAAGGGAACCCTGAACCTGACACACACAAACACCATTAGATGAGTCAGTCAATACTGATGTTGCAGGAAATAATGAAAAAGGTATTCAACAGTAGCAATGAAAAACACAGTCCTGCAAAATCCTGAAAATCTTACTTAGGTTAGACTTTAAAAAGTATTAATATAAAATGTACTTATGTATTTAAAGGAATCAATAAATCATCCATTTTAACGTTAAAGTTATTGACCTGATTATTGACTATATTAAATTTTGGGTCACTAGAGGGCAGAAAAAAAAATCAAAACACCTTTGTTTCAGCAGGCTGTTCTCATACACCGTTCGCATCTATAGGTACAAAAAGTAATGTACTGTACTTCGTGTATATCCATAAAATGAATTCATATGTAATCCAGGTAATCATGAACTATGAAGTATAAAGAGCAACAAACGCCGCGTTGGGAGGAGGTCGGGGTTGGAGACCGCTGTTCGTATCCTGTGTGAAACCAGAAGTCAACGTTGATCTATTTGTCATGTATCCTTCATACTTAAGTTACGCCACTTCCGGAGTTATTTAAACCCAAACCACCATCTTTTCCTAAAGTTAACTAAGTAGTTTTGTTGCCTAAACCTAACCAAGTTGTTTCTTGCATTCTGGTGACTTTTAAAGAATGAAAATAGCAAAATAATAAGTACACTGCAACAGCATTTTTATGTTTAGCAGGCCTAATTTTAATTTTACTTTTACTTCTCTGGAAAGAAAACTAATCATCGGCTATTCATCAGTTTTCATTCATTCATTCAATCAATCAATTATCCATTAATTTTTTGCTCCTGCTTGAGTATTTCTTTCTCTAGGTACTCTCCATTTCTCTCTCCGCCTCTCACTCACTGAATGTCTTTTCAGACACAACACAACAATCGCACCACTGCGCTCTGAAGTCCATTACTTCCAGTGGTTTGTGACGCGCCACGACGGCCTTTCGCTGCGTCGAGCAATGCCCAACTTTGTGACCCAGCAGCAAGCGCAGCCCAACATTTGGTGCAGCTGTATTGTTGTTCGGGTGGAAACAGTAGGGCTTATACACGCTGTACAGGCTGAAATATGGGAGAATTGTGAAGAACATAAGAAGAAATCTTTGTATTTACTTTGTCTTTGAATGTAACACAAACAAATACAGTTAGAACATGAAGCATTCAGGGACAAAACTTCCTACAGTTTTTCAAAGCTCCTGATCCAGCAATTTTTGGTTCGCGACAAGTCGTGACGCCATGTAAGGCTTTTCCTTTCCTTTCGGGACTTGAAGCATGACAGTGTAATTTGTGCCCGACTGGATTTAATAGATGCTAATCAAGTAGATTTGAGTTAATCATCTTTTCAGTTAATCTCCCCAGATAGAGGCTGCGAGGATCTGCACCTCAAAAAAACGCCATAGTACCTGGCAAGTGAAGAGTCAAAGCAATGCATGGATGGATGGATGGATGGATGTACGGATGAGAAAGAGGGCAGAGAGGAGAGGGGAGGCAGGGGAGGAGGTGGCGATGGACAAACCGACGGCGGAGAATAGATGGGTGGCAGAACCGAGACAAGAGAGCGGGAGGGAGCGACACAGCGAGCCAAAAACTGATTATGATAAATGTCATGCTATTATTGCCTGAATAGAATTTAGGACAGCAGGAGGGGGGCACGACGGAGAAAGAATGAGAGAAATAGAGTGGCTGAGGCGAGAGGAGGAGGATGGCTGGAGGTTAGTAGAGCAGTAAGTTGAGAAGTGTATCATGAAATACTGAAACACACACACACACTCAGGCAGGACTGTGGGGAAAAGATGCTGTCGTCACTGAGAGATGGAGACAGGGCTGGTAAACATGTTGTGTTGTCTCAGCAAGTCATCTGTGGTGGTGTTCTACTGTAGAAAAAGGTTTTTAATGTCAACACATCACAACTACACTGTTTTACTTTTGACGTGGAACTACTGCAAACACAAGAGACCTTCACTGAGAACATCGCATCGTCTTTGAACTCCAGTTTCTCAATGTCAGAATTTTATCTTCGTCATTGAGATAAAACACGAAAATGATCTCAAACTGTCTGTAAGATGTTAATGAACCGACCATCTGCATACAATTAAAAGAATAGCATTACCTCAGGTTGCACTGCTTTTACATCCCAGCAGATAGAAGTCACAACTCTCCAGCCGTCACCGCAAACATATTCACTGCATCCCAATTAAATACAGCATGCTTTGCCTAACAGGGGTTTTGAGTATGTCGTGTTTCCTTGTTGGAAAAGTGACAAAAATTAACTTTATTTTTAAATGTTCTGTTGATTGACTCTATTGCCCCACAATGCAAACTAAGTAGCAGATGTACTGTAGGCGACAAGTTGCAGCTCTAATGTTATATATCTAACCTGAAGTACAAGATGCAGCCCTTATATTCATCTTAAAGCTGAAGGAGGCCAGATTGGAGCAAATATGATTAAAAAAAGTTATTTTTATAAAACGGTTGCTTTACTTTGACAGTAGTATATGAAACAGGTAACCTGAAAAAAATCATGTGCCTCTGTGTCCTCCGGTGCTCCTAACGGCATCTGCAAGATTTCACAGACCGGAGTAAAACAAGCAGTCAGAGCTGATCTGGTCTGCTGTCCAGCTGCCGTCTATGAGAGCCGGCTGTCAATCACTCGCGAACTCCGACCAAACGGTCAAACTAGGCAGCGCTGATCAAATATGAATCAATATTATGTTACGTTAATGTCTATTTCTCTGCTGAAATGTTTTCAGAATCATATTGTAGTGCACGGTTTAGCTGTAAAATGAGAACGCTTGTGACGCAGCCAATAGGAACGCTCTCTCTCTCTCTCTCTCTCTCTCTCTCTGAAATTACCTGTGATTGGTCAAAGTCTCCCGTCACACGCTAGATTTCCTAAAGCCTGAAGACAGAGCCATGAGGAGGAGCAGAAGTCTATTTTTCTCTCATAACATTTGAATTACAATATGCTGAAAGGTTATTATGGACTTTTTGCCCAATGATGCCAAAAATATACTGCCTACTGCCACTTTAAGTACAACTTGCACCCCTAATATTTATCTCAAGTACAAGTTGCAGCCCTTATATTTCAACCCGATATCATGCCAAAGCGTGTAATAGACCCGCTCATCCACCTGTGGATAACATGTCAGTGTCACGTTTTGCCTCGCCATGTATGAATGTGCAGTAGCCTACCAGCAGGGGGCAACAAAACCACTTAGTTAGGTTTAGAGAAAACGTCGTGGTTGGGCTTGAAATAAGTAAGTAAACTAAGTAAACAACTTACGGAAACAATGTGACATAAGTACAGAAAACAATAGTCTTGTGTTTGTCGGACCCATCCACCTCCATACCCGCCAGCCATAAGCAGCTTTCTCCCCTTTCATTCTACGTCACTACATTGCCGTCAGTACAGACTTTACCTTAAGTACAAGTTGCAGCCTTTATTTAATCATCTGTTCAATCAGTATGTGGGTGATTGTGAGGCCATCCAGGTAAACAAACAGGTTGACTTAAAGCGAGTGATTGTAATTACAGGCAGGTGGTGCTGCTGGAAGAAGTAATCAGTTTCTGAATATGCTTGATGTGGAACGATGAATACATGATGTTGTTTTGGTGTGTTTGAACTTGTGGATCTACGATGTCTGTGGATGTGTAGTGTAACGGTTAAAACATGTTTTCAGTGAGCAGAGATGCAAATATGATAGAAAAGAGGAAGTAGTATGCATGTTGATTGACACCAGGATGTAAGTGTGTGTGTGTGTAAAGTCCAGCCTCACCCTGCTCTCAGCGGTGCATGAGTGTGTGTGATTTGGGTGAAAACTGGGATATGGAAGCAGTGGAGAAAATAAAAGGGGTTGTAGGTGGGTGCTGGGGCTTGCCAGCTACAGCGTAAATGCTAAAACACACACACACATTCAGTAATACACACACACTAAGAAGAAACACTACTGTTTGTTTGGTCTCCTTGCAAAAAAAACAAAAACGTTACATAATATAATCTCCTTATGTAACAAAGTGCAGTCACTACACATAGAAACACATACATATGCACAAACACACATAAGACAAACGTGCATGAGGACACGGGGTCGGCCGCATGTAAAGCAGATGTAGAAACACACTAACACATAAACATTACAAATAAACAGCTGCTCTGCTACATTATGAGCGACACAAACATGCTCTCTAAACATTGACTCTACCCTTTATTCATTCATTTATGTGATTTACACAATAAGCAACAGGGCCTGCACACACACACACAAACACACACACACACACACACGCACACACGTACAGTGTTGTGACCCCATTAGTTGAGCGCCAGCCCACCGGATGTCTTTCTGTTTGTGTGCTTTGGAGAGCAACATGGGAACATTGTAAACACAAGCTATGGGAGGTAATTAATGCCTAAAAACTGAATGCATTTAGTGAGACTATAACAACATGAAACTAAACAAGCAACTAATTCATAACTGTGAAATTACTGAGACATCATTTGCATATCATTTCTGTACTGAATGATTGAAGAAGAGGGTCATATTTACAGATTACTGTATACTAAGCTTCCACCTCCTGTGGGATCGTCTTATCCGCATGTATGGAAGACAGCGCCGGATAAATCCCATTGAAAAGCTCCTTATTGGAAGTGGAAGGGTTAACCCGACGCACGTTTGCCGAATCAGTCGGTTAGTCTTTTCTGCTGTAAAAGCCAAACATGTTTGAAAATACTAATGAAGACTAAATGTCATAACTGTATGGCTATGGGTGTTCAAATCACACCCTATTTAATAAATAGTACTCTATATTTACTAGGGCTGTCAATCGATTGAAATATTTAATCGCGATTAATCGCATTATTGTCCATAATTAATAATTAATTAATTATTTTTTATCTGTTCAAAATGTACCTTAAAAGGAGATTTGTCAAGTATTTAATGGGCAAATATGCTTGCTTTATGCAAACTTCTTTTAACATATAGTAGAAGGGAAATACAACATTTTTTATAAGATTTGGGACTCATTCATGTTATTTATTTATTTATTCATTCATTCATTTATTTATTCATTTATTTATTTATTTATTTATTTATTTATTTATTTATTTATTTACGTTTTTGAATTTTGAGCGGTTTTGTTATTAATAAGAGTGTGATTTTTTTCCCCACCAAGTAACTTGTCAGTAAGTACGACAGCAGAATGTGCCTTACCTACATTACATTCAAAGTGCCGTTATGGGTTGTGTTTAGGTTTGCCTTTTTTGTGCACCATTTATGTGCAAAGTGAAGTGTATGTTTTTTGTGTTATGCGAAAAATTCAATAAACATATTTGTCAAAACAAAAGGTGCTAAATGCGGGATTGGGAGCATTTGAATATTGCCTTTCAACAGCTCTCAACATGGTGACGGTGAGCCAGCGGTGTTAACAGCACTAACAGTGCAAACAACGGCGAAAGTGTTGACAGAGATAACAGTGTCTACCTGAGGGTGGGACTGGAAGGTGGGTGCTATGCTTCTGAAACGACGCCGTCGGTCGGGATGGCGTTAATAGCTGTAACCACCGTATGAGAGCAGTGCAGAGCAGCGGCCGTGAGCTAGCCAAAAGGGGCACGCTCACATGCATGTGCGAGCACTAAAAGCATGCACGACCGGCCCGGCAATGTCAACAAAGCGAGGAGAAGCTCTGATTACAACACACACAGAGGGAGAGTGACTTCATTCTCTGCTCAGGTAGACATTACCCCTCTATATCTTTACATAGCAAATAGTAGTTTGCTGCTTTGTTAATGCTCTGTATATCAAATTTAGCACCTTTAAAATCACAACTCTCCTGTTTTGAGATCACGACTGCAATCGTTTTTAATCAAACTTCCCACTACCAACTCCACTTTACAGACAGAGGCAGAACAATTTAACAGGCCTTCCTGTTCTCACAATCTAGGTTGCAATTACAGCTGATAAGAAAACCACTAAAACAACATAAACATGTGCAACCAAACGCACTCTACACACACACACACACACACACACACACACAGGCCCTAGCAAACAGCATTAGTCTAAGAAAGCGGACTACTTTTCATGGTGTCCTACATAGAAGCAATTCCCACGTCAGTGCTATTTGTCACTGCAATGACCTGCTATCAGCCTCAAACTCATTAGCAGCACCAAGCGCATATTTCGTCTCACACACGTTCGCTTCCATCCATATGCAACACGTACTTTCTGCTTTTTTTTAATGTACTGACATGCTGCTTTATGTCACACACAACACACACTCACAGATAATGCTATATATAGCCCATAATGTTCCATCTCCTTTAACACAGCCCGGTCTCACAGGAAATCCTATATGGCCCTCTACAGCTCTCCTCCACCTTCACACCCACGTGTTGAATTTATATTTGTCATATAAGTAAAATGTGTTGGCACACACACACACACACACACACACACACACACACACACACACACACACACACACACGCATGCATGTTTAGAGAAGCGGCCTCCCTAATAAGCCGCCTTAATGTCAGTAGCCCCGCATCACTGCCAGGTGTCATTATCTAACAGCATGCATCCTTCAAGTGTTCACATAACTATCTCCATGGAGACCACACGAGTCTCTATTTAACAGGGTTTTTTTATATCATTGTAATGAATCCAGACATTTTTAGTCTGTTTTTAGATAATTGTTTTCATGAAACAAGCCAGAGAGCACTGAGCCTAAACAACAACTGTTATGAAACAGGAGGCTGGATTGACCTTGATTACCAGGTGTTGAGACGTCGGTATTTTCCGGGAATTGACAATTCACAATGCCAGGATTTTTGGTATGTGCTTGTGTGCTGATATAGTGAATAATATTGTATGTACTGAATAGGGCTGTGTATTAATTTCTCCTCCGTTGTTGTTCAGCACTTGTAGCGTACATGTAGGATGTGATGGTTGGTCTTTGTGGTTTTTGTCCCGCCCCTCCTCTACTGTGATTGGATGGCTGGGTAAACAGCGACAGTGACGAGCGCATAGTTTTACCCAAATTGGAACATATTTCTACTCTCTGCAACCATAAAAATAAAAAAGCTTAGCGCCTCGTCACACTGCTGCCGTTTGTAGCATAGTGTAAATACACAGCGCCCCCATTGCAAATAATACAAAAAAGAAAAAATGTGAACATGTGGCGGTTGCTTGCCATCCCCTGCAGTCGGCTTGTCGATGGCACGGTATTGCAATATTGCGGTTATTTTGACAGCCCTAGTTATGGCCAAAAGAAATTGTTTTGAGGTCACAGTGACCTTAACGTGTGACCTTTGACCACCAAATTCAAATCAGTTCATCCTTGAATCCAAGTTGATGTTTGAAATTTGAAGAAATTCCCTCCAGGCGTTCCTGAGATATCGCGTTCACAAGAATGAAACGGACGGACGGACGGACAACCTGAAAACATAATTGCCAGCGCAGATGCATAAAAACAATTTGCGAGCAGTAACAATGTTCTGGTTTCTACTCCCTATCGTGACAACTGAACTGTAACGACAGAACACACGGTGCAGTCAAGTGTAGCTGTTCATTTTGATACCACCACTGAAGAAGAAAAACTAATTCAATGATCGTCAGTGGAGGCAAAGGTGTGGGTGCATTTAGGATTTCATAATCTCCAGGGAGCTTGACATGACTCATGCAAAATGCAGCTTTTTTAGAGGCGTTATTCTCAGGCTGTTAAACTACAGTGTAATGAGCATTAATAACAGGAAGGAATTAGTTGTGTTTTTTAGCTCACTGCGATATGAAACAAACGGCCGTAATAGGTCTTCTTGATCAAAGGAAGGCTAAAACAGATATATTGAATATCACTGACAATAGCAATCAATAGTTCTGGATAATGTGGCTGCAAAAATAAACACTGATAAATCACTAAAATGTCAAATGAATATACTTAAAAATCAATAAAGTATTGAGTTCTGAGTCTATTCCCATCCTCGCTCTCATCCTTATAGCATCATAGCGAAGCCGTTTGTTGTTGCGTTTTGCTTTTTCTTCATGTCTCAGCATCAACCTGTGTCTCTGCTGTCGTTTCATCACCGTCTCCATTGTCGTGTTGAGTGTCTCTCAAGGGAGGCCCTACAGCAGTCTTCCAACCACTCTCCACCTCTCCTCCGCCTCCCCTTCATTCCCTTGTGCTCCACTTTTTCACTGCATTTTTTACTCCCGTACGTACATGCATCTTTTTTCCCTCTCCCACCAGCTCTAACATTGTCACCTCGTTCTCTCCGGTCCTCTTTTCTCCCCCCTGTCACAGCTGGATAGGACACACACAGGGCGGTAATGAGAGCACACAACGATGTCTGCAGGAGGCACGCTTTCATAGGCCATCCTGGATCACTGTAACCATGGAAATAAGTACCACTGTGGTGACACACACGCACACACACACACAGAGGGATGTGGTGCTCTTGACTCATCGGGCACCAAATGCATCCATTCTGAAAAATCTTTACTCCGAACAGTTTGTCACCACATCACTCCGCAGGGGAAGCTTGAACACATTCGTGCCTCAGGGGACAAACATGCCAACATTGTCGTCTTATAGTGTGACAAACAAAAATATAAATCACAAATACTGAAGTTCTATTATAATATGAATAAACATATGAGCTATAGCTGGCATCGTAAACTAGTACACAGCTCACACACATACAGGCTAAATGGGCTACGAGCCCTGAAGGTTAAATACAGTATGCCCTGGTGGCCAAGGGGTTAAGGTCTGAACCTGAACCACAACGTTTATGATTCACCTCCAGCCAGAGACCTTTGTTGCATGTCATTCCCAATCTCATCTCTCTCCACCACTTTCTGCCTGCAAAAAAAAGTCCAAGTATGCTCTGCTCACAGAAAATACCAAAGCCAAAAGCATCCATGCTTCTTTAGAATATGTGATGCTGCAGGATTGGTTGCGGCTGGTCAACTGATACCTACCAGACACTAGGAGACTTTGAAAAGACTTTGAAGATTGAAGTCCGACACCCTCTCACATCTAACGACAATGTGTCTTAAAGACAGGGTTGACGATGTTCTCCAGTCTCCACTATTTGTTATATTGGTTGAAATGGTCTCTACACCCCGGCAGCGATCCATTACTAATGAGCTCTGAAAAAAGACCGGAAAAGAGCCGTCATCTGTAGCTGCTGTAATCCTGTAGAAACGTCTACCAATCAGTGCCTCGCGGTGCGCTTGGAAAGAACCAATCAGATGCCTCCCTGCCTTCCTGCTCGTACTCTACCCTTGGCGTGCACCAGCCTGAACTCAAAGCGTGTCGCCGCCGCAAGTTTACTGGAGATTGGAAGAGAAAACTCAGCCCTTTGAAATTGTGCAAGCTTTCCAACATCGTCAACCCTATCTTTAAGTAACAGAGGTTTTAGTCACAGACTATAATATTTTTTGTGTGCCGCAACTCTTTGCAGAAGTCCCGTGATTTTATTCTAACATTGGAAATACGTCTATGACAGTGAAATCGCTTGATAGATCGTTTGGTGTGAGGTCGGAATAAGTGGTCACTAACCGGACAATAATTGAACAAAGTTTACTCCAGTGACGTTCAGTATTCATGCCATCCACTCCTCAAAATGTCAACATGCTATTCCTGTTTTGTGGAGCAGTTTATACGATGGCAGAGCAGGGGGCATCATCTGTAAAGGTTATGCAACGCATGTCAAATGGTCAGCACTGTCAAGACGGTTTACAGCTGGTCAACGGTACAAATTCATGTAAGAGATCACCAAGGCTGGAATTTACCCGAAAGCTTTGCATGGATTTAATTTATTCTGAAATGTGCCGGCGTTAATGCTGGTGTGACCAGGCTCTGATACTGATTGGACTAAACTTAAGGAAGGCTTAATCAATGGAAGATTATTATGAAGATTATTAAGACACTTCCCCTGTCTTGTCTGATGAATGTCTCTCTCTCTGCCCGCTGAGCAGTGGCTGACGGGCGGGACCAACTGGCGATGTACTCAGCCAATCGCCCAACCCTAGTACAAGTGGTATTACAAGACGGGACTAGCTGGTTAGCATGCTAATTTCACTAGATATCTCTGCAACACAATACATAGACGCTTTTGTAATAACATCAACACCGTTCTTCACATTCTGTTGTTAATGTTTGTTCATTTTTGTAATGTTTTAAACTAAAGTTCTGGCCACACATTGCATCTTTAAAAGCAGGGCTGGGAGGGGGAGCACACGAGAAAAAGACACATCCAAAGTGATCACATGTATACGACAGACAATGGTCTGAAGGGCTTGGCAAATGGAAATGTGACTCTGAAATCACCTGTCACCAAGAGTTCAACAGGCGTGAAGGTTGAGGGGCAAAGTTGAGCCCAGTGAGAGGAGAAGAAATGAGGAAAAAAAATTGACAGTAACACCCATTCTTGCAGTTTATCGAAGTTCCTATTTGGCCGAGGTAAACTGCAGTCAGCGGAGAGAATATGAGGCTGACGTGCACCGCTGCACAGCTAATGGTTTGCTACCACAATGTTGTGGGTCATGCCGTTCCGAATTTCAATTACATCTGGTGAGAACACACCCGAGCACACAAACACGCACACTCTACCCGCCTCATGCGGCGCTCAGATGTGGAACGAGAGTATTTGCATTCACCCCAGTTTCATGCTTCACTGGCATGCTCAAAACTAAAGTGGCTCTCTAATACAGCACTGAGAGATAAGACCTGACTTCTCTCAATGGAAAGGTAAGTGCTCAAAAGAAATTACCCCCCACTCAAAAAAAGCCACATGCACACATATATTCATAAATAAACATGTGCATACATGACAACAAATTCACACACTGCCATGCACACACACACACACACACACACACACACACACACACACACATACACATGGCAACAAGGTACAAATCTCACAGAAGGAAATGCACCTCAAGCTCCGCTACACAGTCAAAAAAATAAATAAATAAAATTGACTTGACTCTCCAGGTCGCTTGTTATTGACTTTAATAAGACGTCTAGACAAAGTCATGCTCCAGCAAGAAGGAAGGAAATATAGTGACAGAGAGACAAACAGAAAGAGGACATGGAGACTGAGACAGGAGAGAGAAGAGACAGAGTCAATAAAGCAGAACAGTAAGGGGGTTTTGTTTCGACTTGTGATTCCTGATTGACTCCTCCGTATATGTGATTCTCGATTCAGATTCTTGACATATTAACTGAACTAAAAAAAGTAAACAACATACATTGAAAGAAAAAAAACACCAATATTTTAGCAGATCATTTTTGCCATTAATAGTTATTTGTCATGACAGAATGTTTTGAAACCTTTGGATCATCGTTTTCTAGACACAAAAAAAAAGTTCGCAAAAAACGTTTTTGCTCTTGGCCGACGTGCTTTCATCCCTTCACGTTGAAAGCCTGGTGCATCTCATATAGACGGGCCACTGCCCAAGCGTCAGTATTTAACGTCCTGGGAGTGAGACCAGGCTGGAAAAGCAAAATGAGAGAAGTGCAATGGAAATGAAGCACGTGACATAAACGTCCACCAAAGAGACGAAAACATCAGATATGTGTGGAGCGATCCGGAGACTGTAAACTTCCTCAGATTAATACATGGAGCAACATAAATGTCATATTTACATCAGGTTTTCTAAATATTTTTTCCCACCATCTGGGGTTGGACTAGAGCTCTTTTAAATTACATTATTTCGTGGTGTGTCGTCTTCTCCTGCAATGGTACAATGGCACCTGACTGGAGAATCTTCACCACCTACTGTACCTAATATTCACCTAACAGTATAGTGGATGGAAACACGCATACATTAGCCTGTTCTTTTGCCGATTGTATGAAGATTCGGTTAAAATTTGCACAACATTTGGATGGAAACTTGGCTACTGTTAGCGGCTCAAGCAACAGAATATGTACAACACAATTAATATCAAATACATTGTAAAGAGCAAACCATCCATCCCTACTAGAGTCCAAACAGCTGAGAGGGAAGTATGATGGGCAGAGGAGAGCAGCAGAGAGGTGGAATTAAACTTCTGATAAGATAAAGCACTGAGGCTAAAAGAGGGAGGTGGGACACAATGGTAACAGGACAGGAAAAGAGATGAAGTGAAGATGGAGCAGCAGAGACAGTCAAATGTGTGTGTGTGTGTGTGTTTGTGTGTGTACATGTGTGCTGGAAGGCGCTCTAAGCGAGCGGGAGTGACAGGCGGAGACGGAGATGGAGAGGACAGCTTTGTGCACAGGCAGACATGGAGCAGCGCTAAATAAATCAGCCAGCGCTGCAAGTAAGTGTGACTGAAATGTTTACGATACGGCAGCATAATGGAGAGACAGACGGGGAGCGAGAGGGAGAGAGAGAAGGAGGGGAAGCCCGGCCTGCCTGTCATCCGAGAGACAGAAAAAGAATTTAAAAAAAGAAAGAATAGGGTGTAGGTGGATCTTTGATAGGTAAAGGAAGACAAAAGAGCAGTCTCACTGAGTTAAGTGCTCGTTAAAACGCCCACACCTATTATTTTATATGCAAGCCCACACCACGGCGGCGAGACGTCAACCCATTATGATGCGTGCTTCAGGATATACCACACAGACCTATGACCTCTGAATGCAGACAGCCAATGCCTGCATGTCTCTATAAATGTAAAAAGAGTCATGAATTTTGGGCAGCGCCGACATGAGCAGCAGACAAAATTTAAAGCACAAGAACCTTCAAGGAGCCTCTCAGCTATGTGGTGAATCCAGGTTGCCAGGTTTGATAGAAAAAGTAGCCAAAAGTTGTTCTTTCATTTAGGAGAAGGCTTGTTTCTT
>CAKAOH010004083.1:1391-29902 GCA_916701665.1 Sebastiscus tertius
TCTGAAAAATGTCCGATAAAACAGTAAAAAAAAAAAAAAAAATCTGAAAAATGTAAAAAAATAAAAAATAAATCTGAAAAATGGAATAATGTCCACAGTAATCACATCTACCTGTGTCATGTTTACCTGTTTTAAATATTGGGCTGTTTAGTCCAGTGTGTCTAAATCTTAGTCTTGTTCTGATTGTCTCATCTCTCCTGTTCCTTCCTACACACCTCATTTCTCCCACTTTCATCTGAACTCTGTAGAACCACCGTCCTTTCCTCTCTTCCTCCCATTGCTTCTGCAACCTTTCCCTCAGTCTCTGTTTAATACTGTTCTTCATTTCTGTTTATTAAATCTGGGTGATATTATTGTGTATTCGCAGACTGGAATATGATTAATAGAACATGAACTATCTTGAGTTAACGCTATACTCTTTGTCAGTTCCTCTGGTTGTATGAGACGCTCTCTGAGAGGCGCGCCTCCTACTGGACCTCCCAGGAGCTACATGCTATAACAGGGGTTAAGATTAAAACATGAATATTTACATTATTTTATGTATCCCAAATAACATCAATCAATAATATTTATCATTTTGGCAAATTCCTTACATTAACATTCAGTTTTTCTTAGCAAAATATTATATCCATAAAATGATATGACTTAATAGAATACCCTCTTTTTATACATTTAAAGATACTGATTTCAAAACATAATTGATTGTGAATTATTTAGTTTATTCTATGATTATTTCGTGTCATATTACTATTGATATCTGTTTGATGCTTTTGTTACAGGATAATACATTTTTGTTTTGAAACTATTTATTTGTATTCAAAATTGTAATCAGTTAACTTCATTTTATTTGCATGTCTTAATCAAAACTGAGGGAGACCCCTCATAAGTCCTTTAGGCTTTTGGCCATAGATATATAACAGTTTTACTACTACTAATTTATTTATTTTAAAATAATAATATATTAATAATCATAATCACAATAATAATCACAATAATAATAATAATAATAATAATTATTATTATTATTATTGTGATTATTATTATCATTACTACATTATCTTTTCTTTCTTTTTTTTTTTTTTACTTTTAACTGGTTTATATCTGTGCTTGTGAGCTCCCTTGCATATTCAGTTTTTTTTTTATTTTGTGAGAGTTTAGTGCTATTAAATAAATAAATAAATAAATAAATATATAATAACAGTTTTATTTTGTATTTATTTATTTATTTATAAATTATATAATTATTATGATGATGTATTTTTTTAAACTGTTTTATATTTATGCACATTCTATTTTTTTTATATTATTTTGCTAGAGTTATTTTTGGTGCTGTTAAATAAATCAAATCAAACTCAGGACTTTTTTTACATTTTCCCAGGTGATGTTTTGTCAGCCCTGTAGCTACTGCAGTGCTTTTTTAGCACAGTCCCAGAGACAGTGAACTAAAGTCCCTCTCTCCTGACTACACTGAATGCATGTATCTGGATTATTGCTATCAAATTTATGTAATGGAGTAATATAAGTACGCATCAGACCAATACTTTGTGACTGTGCTGGACATAATTATTATAAATAAATCTTTAAAATAAAATAGAATAAAAAAAATTAAAAAATAAAAAATAAAAAGATAAATAAATAAATAAATAAATAAAAAGGTAAAAAAAAATAAAAATAAAATAAATAAATAAATAAATAGATAAATAGACAAATAAAAAATAAAAAAATAAAAAAATAAAAATGTATGTGCTCATGTTCCTCTTTCCTCCACTAGATGTCAGTGTTTCACTAGTCTCTTTAATTTGAACAGAGGTAGTAAATCAAGTGCCAGGTAGTTTAAGTAGTTTTTAGGAATTCATCTCAACGTGCTGTGCTTTCAATAATTTAAATGAATACTAATTAAACGCTCTAAACACATTTTAAAAAACGTAGTCGGCCAACTTCACTCCGGCTACGGCGTTTAAAGGCATTGTGTTCAGGCATTATTCGGGCCAGCCCGGTGCCCGGAAGAGCAGCTGGTTCTGTCTGTCGGGTGTTTGATGGACCAGGAAGAGATCTTCTGTTGATCTCCAGTCTGCTGATCAAACTCATCGATAACTCGGTTACCTGTTGAATCCTCGGCTCATCCGGCTCCGTGTGAATCCTCAGCATGCCTCTGTTCAACCACAACCCGTTCGACCAGGATGTCGGTGAGCGAAGCGCAGTTTGTTCTGTCCCTTCACTCTGTTGCTGTCGTTAGCTAGCGATGCTAAGCTAGCTATGCTAAGCTAACGTGAGCTAGCGACAGGGCCAACAACACAACGCATGACGTCAGCTGTCGTTAGCTAACGTTATGCTAGGCTAACAACAGCTAACGTTTGTGTGTGTGTGTGTCTGTGTGTGTCTGTCTGTGTGTGTGAGAGAGAGAGTGTGTGTGTGTGTGTATGTGTGTGTGTGTGTCTGTTTGTGTGAGAGAGTGTCTGTGTGTGTCTGTGTGTGTGTGTGTCTGTGTGTGTCTGTCTGTGTGTGTGTGAGAGAGAGAGAGTGTGTGTGTGTGTGTGTGTGTGTGTCTGTTTGTGTGAGAGAGTGTGTCTGTTTGTGTGAGAGAGTGTCTGTGTGTGTCTGTGAGAGAGAGAGAGAGAGAGAGAGAGAGAGAGAGAGACTATTATTTGTATTTAGTTTTTGTGTGTCTTTGTTTTTAATCCTCATATAATAATAATAATAATAATAACTATATCTTAAGGTTTTGGACTGTTGGTCGGCCCAAACAGGCACTTTAAAGATGTAACCTTGGGCCTTCATTGATCAGACAATTAATTTAGAAAATAATCTGCAGATGAATGGAACAATTAATGTTCTATTTAGATTAATCAACACTGCTTCGCTGCTTTGAGTCAGTTTGATTACTGTGTTGATCATATGTCTCTTCTCAGAGTTGAGTAATGTAAAATCTTATGCAAACTTTTGAGGTCACTGACCTTATCTGTCCCGGCTGCAACACCACAGTGCCTGTATGACCGGACAATAGAGCACTGTTGGACTTAACTGGCTCTCTGAGGGTTATATAGTCAGGATGATGAGTCATGAGTTACTATGAGCTGGAAATGTGCATCTGAGCGATTTCCTGCTCACATATTACAAACTAAGCAGCACCGGACAAAAAGACCACCTCCACTGCCATCGTGAAAATGTATAAATACATATTTATAAAATATTACCAAAGAGCTGATGTGCTTTTTAACACAGTAAACCTCAGGCCATTTAATATTGGCTGTTGTTTAAGCTGTCACCTACTAAACTGATCATAGGGTTAAAATGATTATTTTCACTGTCGATTATTTTCTTGATTAGTTGTTTGGTCTATAAAATGGTGAATAATGTGGATCCGTGTTTCCCAAAGCCCAAGACGACGTCCTCAAATGTCTCAAAGATATTCAGTTTACTGTCACATAGGAGGAAAGAAACCAGAAAATATTCACATTTAACATATATCATACATGACAGCTCCCTGTATTGATATCGATTAATCGTTAGAGTAAGTTTTTATGCAAACATGTCAGAAAATGATGTTTGCAGCCTCTCAAATATGAAAATTCCCTGATTTTCTCTATTTTATATTATATTAAATTGAATACCTTTGGGTTTTGGACAGAACAAGATATTTAAAGTCATCACTTTAAATGAAAATTTTGGATTTTTTTTCACTTTTTTCTGACATTTTATAGACAAAACGATTAACTAATTAATCGGGAAAATAATCCACAGATTAATCGATAATGAAAATAATCGTTAGTTGCAGCCCCAGTCTGGTCTGGAAAATGTCAGAAAATCGTGAAAACTGTGCATCAGTGTTTCCCAAAGCCGGAGAAACGTCCTCAGATGTTTCAAAGATATTCAGTTTACTGTCATAGAGGAGAAAAGAAACCAGAAAATATTCACGTTTAAGAAGCTGGAATCAGAGAATTTTTTGATTATCAAAATAGATACCGATTAATTTAGTAGTTGACAACTAATCGATTAATCGTCGCAGCTTTAAACTCTTGCAGGATTTCTTTTTATCTTTAGTCTGGCATGCTTTGGTACAACATTAACCAGCTCTAAGACGTGGCAGCGTTTCAGTACTATAACGCTTGCCTGCTGCGATTGGCACCGCCGGGATGCCAGTGAAGATATTTTCTCACTGGACCATATGCACTGTGTCCCTGTCTGCCATGTTTCCAGAGAAGTCAACCAATGAAAACAACACAACAGACGACTGGGGGCTCATTATGGACATCTGCGACAAGATTGGAACGACATCCAACGGGTGAGCTGGAAAAGACACTTTCCTTTTGACTCACAGGAGCTCGTTAACAATATGAGCAGCTCTGTGGTTCAGATAGTTCCTCACTTAAGAGCAGGACATTTGAATGAGACTCTGAAGATAGTCGACACCAGATGGTATCATCAGGACCTGCAGGAGCATCTCCAGTGAAAGGAGGACACTGTGTTTGTTGTTGAGTCATTATTGTTCTGTTGTCTTGTGTTTCAGACCAAAGGACAGCTTGAGATCCATAATGAAGAGAGTCAACCACAAAGTGCCTCATGTTGCCATGCAGGCCCTCAATGTGAGTCTGTTACTCGGCTTTCATGACACTGAATGTACACACATCTTTTACTCACACAGTCATTGAAAAGTTACTGGAAACTAAGCGCAAAAACAAAAAAAGTACCCAATATACAATCAATATTATTAATTTGTTAACTGGATATGCTTCATAGACTAATGTAATTACAAAACAAAGTGATTTCAAAATGAGATAACAAAATCAAGATAACGAAACCCTTAAATTGTCACTTTCACAGGGTATATTAGGGCTAATATACATCATTGTATATTAGGGCTGTCAATCGATTCAAATATTTAATTGCATGAATGTCCATAATTAATCGTAAATGAATCACACATTTTTTAACTCTTCAAAATGTACCTTAAAGGGAGATTTGTCAAGTATTTAATACTCTTATCAACATGGAAATCAATTAACAAACACAAAACAATGATAGATATTGTCCAGAAACACTCACAGTTACTGCATTTAGCATGGTACCAATGGATTCATCAGGTTTTCTAGTTTCATAGGATACCAGTATCTTCACTCTAGCTTCAAAACTGAGCCGCAAAAATCACAAATTAAGTTAATGCGTTAAAGAAATTAGCGGTGTTAAAACAACGTTATGTTAACACGTTATTATCGCGTTAACTATGACAGCCCGTGTCTGTTTTTTATTTCTACTCTTGTTTCTTGACTCCTTGACTGCTATGAAAGGTGCTATATAGATAAAGTTTATTAATATTAGTAGTAGTACCATGGTTATCACAAAACATACCGTGCATTTTTGTTCAAAAGCAAAATAAGATGTTCAAAATAAGAATTTAAAACCCCAACGTATACACAATTATCTTTGAACAACAGAAAACAAGAAACCTGAAGATCAATATTTGATTGATTTTGGGGAGGGTTAAACTCTTCTGTCCCATTTAAGTCTGAAAAATGAGTTTTCACGAATGCAATATAGCTTCAGTTGATCTGTAATTGATGTAATGTTCCCGTAGTTGAAGCCACACAGGAAAGATTTAATACGGGGAGGATGATGAGCTGTTTCTGTCTGAGTCATCAGGAGCAGATACTGTCACATGGCCGGCTCTATATTTAGACCTCCGTGTTCACTCATTCACATAATTGAAGCCCTATTGTCATTAAAACCATTAATAATTACAAAAGCTTCACCTGCTATTAATACGTACTGTGAATAATTCAGTAATGTGAGAGGTAGAAATACTCTGTAATAATACTACCAGCTGTTTAAGCTCATTTCTACTTCTTCTCTTCCAGCTGCTGGGTGCTTGTGTGTCAAACTGCGGTAAAATATTCCACTTGGAGATCTGCTCTCGGGAGTTCTCCGGTGAAGTACGGAGTGTGCTGAGCAGGGTACGTGAACTCACTTCCTCATATTTAATAACCATATTTGTCTGTTATGTCTTTATCATTCTCACTCATGAACTCCCTAACATGTCCTCTGCAGGCCCACCCTAAGGTGTGTGAGAAGCTGAAGGCTCTGATGGTGGAGTGGGCAGAAGACTTCCAGAAAGATCCACAGCTCAGCCTGATCAGCGCCACCATCAAGTCTCTGAAAGAGGAGGGCATCAGCTTCCCCACCGCGTCCTCACAGGTACGTTTTAAATCATACACTAAGCGAGGCACAAATCAAAAGTCCCTTTTCAAACACACAGTCTGTTCCCGGAAATGTTCAGGAACATTTCCTGCATGGGCTCATGTGTGAATGGCAGCAGGGATCGACATTCAGGGAAATCTGTACCGCCAGTTTCCCTCCTCCAGACCTCGTAACATTTCAGGGAAAATGTAGTGACTGAAAAGTGGCCTGGGAACGTCTCAGGGTCCCCCAGGAAGAGCCTGGAAACATTGCTGGGGAGAGGGCTGTCTGGGATTCCCTGCTAAGCCTGCTGCCCCCGCGACCCGGCCCCCGCGACCTGGCCCCCGCGACCTGGCCCCAGATAAGCAGAAGAAAATGGATAGATGGATGTTGTGACTGAAAGCAGCAACGTTGCAGGAACCAACACGTAAAAGCTCACGTCCGTCTGACGGGGAGAGGCTCTCACGTGGAGCGAGCGAACCAATCACAAGACTCCACCGATGACGTATTGGAATCCGTGTCTACGGTTTAGCGTTAACGTCAGTGAATATTAAATACATTAGAAGAACATTGGCACCGGACAAAAAACAGCTCCTCGTCCGCCATGTTCCTGAAAATAATAAGAGACGTCTCCCGCCGCGTACATCCGGCCTGTAGCGTAGCGTAGCGTAGCGTAGCGTGTCACTAGAGGTGCCTGAAAGTTTATCCCAGTAATTTACCTGGAACTATGTGTGAAAGAGGCTAAATGCTGTCTTGTCTTCTTTTTTTTCTTCAGACTTTACTCTCGTAGCTTTACCAGAAAAACATTAATGACAAAAAATACAAAACTTACAAGACAACATTACAACCATTGTTCCAAAAAAGATAGATAGATAGATAGATAGATAGAGAGATAGAGAGATAGAGAGATAGAGAGATAGAGAGATAGATAATGGGCAAAAAGATTGTAGGTTCTCCAGTAAGAACAAAATGTTTAATCCATGTTCTTTCAACCTCTTTCTTCCTAGTGTTTTTTACTTTGATGGATAGCCTAAACTAATTACCAGATTAAATCAACAGTTAACACATCAACACTGAAATCATCAGATTATTTTCTAAAGAATCCACTGGAATTTAAAAACTGCCCTGAAATCTGGTTCCTCATTTAACTCTCACAGACTTAACGTGCCCACTTTAGAAATCCAAGATGCCTCCCCTTGTACACAAAAAACTGGGCTCAAATATCTGGAGCTAGTGTTCACTGCAAGCCTTCGTTATTTAGCAGTATTTAGTACACCCTGTCTTAGAAGGAAGAACACTTATTCCGCCACATTCACCACGACACCAGCCAGCTTTTATCTTTATAAAAAGGAACTACAAGGAACTTGCTGTTGGCAAGGAAGCCACATTTAGAAATTTAACTTGAGTATCATTCAACAGAAGAGCAGGTTAGCAGACCTCTTTCACACTGTCGTGTTTTGCTGGTTTTCTTCCCTTTTAATTACAGTTTCAGTCCGTAGACCACAACAACACAATAACAGAGTGTTGATGCTTCTTGTCCAGCCTGAGGCTGTCGTCGTGGTTTCTGGTTGGGTGGAGCGTCACGTGTCTGTCTGTGTTGGTATGACAGTGGAATTTCCTCTTCACATATTTCCCATAATTCTGTGTGTGTGAGTCCCACGATCAGGAGGAGAGCTGCCTTCTGGTTTCTGTGTGATTGGTGATGTAACACCCTGATATACACTCACCGGCTACTTTATTAGGTACACCTTGCTAGTACCGGGTGGTCTTCATCTGCTTCAAGGTTGGACGTGTTGTGCGTTCAGAGATGGTATTCTGCATACCTTGGTTGTAACGAGTGGTTATTTGAGTTACTGTTGCCTTTCTATCATCTCCAACCACTCTGCCCATTCTCCTCTGACCTCTGACATCAACAAGGCATTTCCGTCCACATCCCGCTCACTGGATCTGTTCTCTTGTTGGGACCGTTCTCTGTAAACCATAGAGATGGTTGTGCGTGAAAATCCCAGTAGATCAGCAGTTTAATACTCAGACCAGCCCGTCTGGCACCAACAACCATGCCACGTTCAAAGTCACTTCAATCCCCTTTCTTCCCCATTCTGATGCTCGGTTTGAACTTCAGCAAGTCGTCTTCACCACCTCTAGATGACGTAATGCATTGAGTTGCTGCCATGTGATTGGCTGATTAGCTATCTGTGTTAACAAGCAATGGAACAGGTGTGCCTAATAAAGTGGCCGGTGAGTGTATATGTGTGTCAGGGGTTGAGGTGGACTTTGCTTTCAGGTTGTCGTGAAGCTGCTGACCTTTAAATGAATCACCTGTGGTCTTCTGAGGGGTGTTAATAGAGGGCTTTTCTTCTTTAGGTGTTGGATGGTATATAATGGTATGATATAGGTATAATGGGGTAGACACAACATTAGAAACACCTCTCAATATAATGCAGCCAAACACAGACTGGTAAACATTGTATTTGCTGTTTCATCCTCTCTTCGTGGCCTCCGGCTGTGCCCTATTTCACTGTGTGGTGGTGGCGTTGTGTTGTGTTGTGGGAATGGCTGGCAACCTGCTTTAATGGAGAGCAGGTGGCTCATGAGGAGGCGGCAGGTATGACATTTAATCTCTATCGGCTGATGAGCAAACAGCAGCGGGTAGTGTGACTCAAGCTGTGGCACCGCTTCCTCGTATTCACCTTCAGCTTAATGTCATTTTGAGACAGCGTGCAGGTCGAGTCGGGTAAAACAAAGGAGTTTACAGTCCCTGACGTCTAGCTCTCTGCTCTCTGTTGGTTGCTGTTTGTTGAGTCTGTTGAGGCCGACACAAACAGCATGTGCACCTTTTCTGTCCCAGTTTTAGATGGAATAAAAACACAGGTGCTCTCTAATGCTCTGATTATTACCAGTTATAGGAAACTCCTCAATATCTTCTTGGATGAGCAGTTCAGAGTTTACACACAGTGATCTGTATGGATATAGAGCCAACTGTCTCAAGACCCCACTTACTTTTGTACGGCACTTTGTAGGAGGACGTTTTACTGGCGTCTGGTAGTAACTTTCAGTAGCTCTGCTGCTGGGCGCTGATGTTGCAATAGAACAAACTACTGTCTTTCACTTCTTATGGATATACGTTCTTTGTCTCAGTGTTCAGAGCTGTGTCCAGGCAGGCAGTCTCTGCTGTAGTGGGCCAATCACATGTCACATTAAATAAGAGTGCTTGCAGTGATTGGCTGCGAACAAAACCATACAAATATTAATTTTATTTCTACATGTGGGTACAAAAATGATTAATCGATTAGTTGTTTGATCTATAAAATGGTGAATAATGTGGATTGGTGTTTCCTAATGCCCAAGATGACGTCCTCAAATGTCTCAAAGATATTCAGTTTACTGTCACAGAGGAGGAAAGAAAATATTCACATTTAAGAAGCTGCAATCAGAGACTTTCTTTTTCCTAAAAAAAATACTCAAACCGATTAATAAATTATCAAAATAGTTAGCGATTAATAGTTGACAACTAATCGATTAATGGTTGAAGCTGGAGTACCGATACCCAGCCCTGACAGCTTGCATCCTGCACCGTGTGGAAAAGAGACACTGGACTAGTCTCTCTAATGCTTTCTGTTTGCATTAGTTCATCCTCTGTGAATATGTGGGTGTGAAGTGTTGTTGTTTATTTTGTCCACTTTGACCTCATTGCTATGTCAGAGCGCTGCCTCAGGTCGCCTTGGACACAAGATAACGAGACAGCAGCTGTGTGGAGGGTTTCTGACCAACATGTAGTACCTGACATGATCACCTGGTGGCACTTTTAGTCTTTAATGCACCTCAACCCTCCTGTGCTGTGCTGTATATATATATACACACACACACACACACACTCACAGATGTGACCTTATCTTTCTATATCAACCACAGGGTTCCTCCACAAAGGCCAGCACACCTGCTGCCAGCAAACCATCGGATGATGACAACCTGGCCAAAGGTAAAGAGAGGCGCCATCATCCATCATTTAGCTCTACACACACCTTCATCATCATTTAATGCATGTCATCTATTCTAAGCATATTTTCTGACTGCTGTACTGTATATTTAGAGTTTATTATTATTAGTTTGTACCAATATTCTCAGAAAAATACTCTTTTTATGAGGAGTAGAACAGTTTAAATTGACTGGATTTTATGTTCCTGTGCATGAAAAGGTTGTTTTGTTGCCTTGTTACTGATTATGTTCATCTTACATCTTCTCCACTTCCCCATGTCTCTCCTGTCCTAGCCATCGAGCTGTCCCTGCAGGAGCAGAAGCAGCAGGTGGAGACGCGGCCCCTGACCGTGACCTCTGACCCCCCAAGCTACACCAACGGCGGTGGCAGCGGGGGCCAGGAGGCCCGGAAGGTGCGAGCGCTGTACGACTTCGAAGCGGCGGAAGATAACGAGCTGACCTTCAAAACTGGAGAACTTATTCTGGTTCTGGATGACAGGTGATGTTTAATGAATTAGCTCCTCAAAAATACTAATTTTACTGTTTTATTGCTGCAGAACTCTCAGATTATGAAATAGAGACGACCATCATAGCTAGTTGTATTTAATTTTTCAGCTACATGCAGTCCAACACAACAGCTGTGCAGTAAATCCTACCTTTATAAAGCTGATAATGTCCTAATAGTTGTTGACGTACGCCTCAAAATCAAAGAGTTATCTCACTGAATGTTTAATATAGGATATCTTTACATTTATGGCTGTGCGTTTGGTTTAATTTTATCCTGCATTTGAACATGAACATTTAGAGATGCAGTTAAATGAAGCCTGTATATAGTGAGCATAGAGTATTTATAGTGATTTTGGAGTGATATAATCTGTAAATAGGCAAGGCAGTTTTATTTATAATAGAGCTGCTACGATTAATCGATTAGTCGTCAACTATAAAATGAATTTGCCAACTATTTTGATAATTGATTTGAGTAATATTTAAAAAAAAAAAAAATTCTAAATTCTCTGATTGCAGCTTCTTAAATGTGAATATTTTAAAACAAGACATTTGAGGACATCATCTTGGGCTTTGGGAAACATCAAATCACCATTTTCTGACATTTTATAGACTAAACTAGGGCTGCAATTAACGATTATTTTCATTATCGATCTATCTGACGATTATTTTCCAGATGAATCAGTTAATGGTTTGGTCTATAAAATGTCAGAAAATGGGGAAAAAAACCTAATTATTCATTTAAAGTGATGTCTTTAAATGTCTTGTTTAAAGATATTTGCTTTAATATGATGTAAAACAGAGAAAAGCAGGACATTTTCATATTTGAGAGTCTGCAAACAGCAACAGCTAATCGATTAATCAGGAGAATAATCAATTAATAGACAATGAAAATAATCAGCCCTAATTTATTAAAGCACGTTTCATACACAGAGTCAAGTTCAAGGTGCTGGACGGAGAAGTTAAAACAACACAATATAAATTTGGAATAAATTAAAACAACACAGAGTTAAACAATACAGTTTAAAAGAGCAAAATAAAAGAGATAAATCTACATGGAAATAAGAGAAAGTCTAAAAGAATAAAAATAATTTGCTCATTGATCATCGTAAAGCAAACAAATGCTCGGCTGTGAAATATAAAGTATTCATTTATGCTTTTGTTTGCTTATATGAGACACATCGTTTTATAAAACCTTCCTGATTATGACCCATTCAGCAGCTGACGCCATAAATTGAGAATTCATTTTCATTTAAGCCAACATTTTATATTTAGATGTCTCCGACTGGTCTCTTAGAAGCTCAGGCTCATTGATGTTTTTCCTGTTTCCTGATTTAATTTGCAGCGATCCAAACTGGTGGAAAGGAGAGAACCACAGAGGACTGGGACTCTTCCCTTCCAACTTCGTCACGACCAACCTGAACGCTGAGCCGGAGACAGGTTCGGTCTTTCTATTGAATCCTCCTTCGGCGGCACGCTGGCCTACAATTTAGTACATTTTAAGGATGCTTTCACAAGCCATTGTCAGTTTGGCTCGTCCAAATCAGAGTGAGATTCATACTTTTGGTTTGTTTTCTGTTTAGTCTGGTTCGGTTTGACACAGTGCTCAAATTTAAAGCGGACCAAATAAGAACATGAATTAGCTGAGGGGCGTGCACGGAGGAGTGAATTTATCTTTTTCATCTCGAGAGCTGCAGCTGCTATGCAGGGAACCACAGACTTTGAAATATTGCTAACAAACTCTGAATCCCTTCTTCTCCAGTTTATCTCAATGACTTTATATGTCACTATTTTTGTGGATTTATTTTTTAATTTATTATTTTAAAATGATTTTCTAGCACTTTTATTGCCTTTTTTTTATTAGAGCAGCTGGAGAATAACAGGAAAGAGGTGAGATGACACGCAGCATAGGGCCACAGGTCATAATCAAACCCAGGCCGCTGCCAAGTACTCAGCCTACATGGGGCGCACGCTCTACCGAGTGAGCTGGAGGTCAACCCCTTATGGACTTTATTTAGCGTATTCTAGGGATGCACCGATACCACTTTTTTCAGACGATACCGAGTACCAATACGAGTACTTCTCTGTGCCAAAAGACCCTCGTTAACAGCCAGCTGGAGGGTGTGAGCGACACGCGGCAGGCTGGGGAGTCCCGCATAGGAGGCGGTGCGCCGCCACCGGCTCTAGGTCGGCTTGGAAAGGCTCGGGGTGAAGGTGGCTCACTGCGCCCTCTCTCCACCGTGTCTTGCCCCCAGGGCGGGACTCGGCCCACGTAAAAGGTGCCAGAGGTCTGCGGCGATGTCAGCAACCCACCCGACCCGTCTTGAAACACGGACCAAAGAGTCTAACACACGCGTGAGTCAGAGGGTGCAAGCAAAACCCCGTGGCGCAATGAAAGTGAGGGCCGGTGCGCGCCTGCTGAGGTGGGATCCCGGCCCAGCGGGGTCGGGCACACCACTGTAAAGTGGTATCGGTGCCGTTGTATCAGAGCCGTTTTGCGAGTACGACTACATGAGCACAGTATCATACCGGTGCATCCCTAGAGTATTCTGTATGTTCTCTTTGGCCCAGATGTCAAGCAAACATCGGACTTCTGCAGAAGTCCAAATCAGTCCTCTCTCACTCATGTTAACGTGTGTTCATTTCAACAGATGCCCACACAGGCAGCATTTTGGTACGCTTGGAAACGGTCCGAGACCACCTCTTACAAGCGGTCTCAGACTGGTTGTTTTGGTCCCCACTAGAGTACTATTACTGTGTTCACAACCGCCCAAACGAACCGCACCAGAGTTTGGTTAAAACGGACTAAATGCTGGCTTGTGAAAGCACCCTTGGAATGCGTAGCAGCCTCTCTGCTCTTCTTAAACTGAAGCTATTTTACTTTCAGAGCTGCTAATTGAACTTTTCCTCCACAGTGACGTTTGTTGAAAAGGCAGCCACTCCTGAAGAGACGAGCCTGGAGACCAAAGTAGAGCCTGAGCCCGTCTTCATTGACGAGGTACGACATTTCCTCATTGACAAACCCAAAAATCACCTCTCAATCAAGCTGCCGACCTGAACCTGCTCTCTCTTCTCTCTGCAGGGGAAGATGGACCGAACGCTGGCGCTGCTGCAGAATGCAGATCCTGCAGATCCGGCTCCCGACTCTCCAGAGCTGCTCCAGCTGGAGGGTATAAACCTTAATGCTGCTCTAAATCTGCTGCAGACGGTCTGAGCAACACTGTTGTGCTCTAACTGTGTTTCTGTAAATATGTGAACAGGTGCATGTGAACAGATGAACCCCATGATTGACGAGAGGCTGCAGGAGATTGACAGGTAGTGTGTAATCAGAATTATTATTATTATTATTAGAGACTTTGAAAGACAATCTTTTGGACTGTTCTACAAATTAATAATATCTTTGTCCAACAAATGTGTCTCTCTGTGTTGCAGGAAACACTCTGAGTTGTCGGAGCTGAATGTGAAAGTTCTGGAGGCGCTGGAGCTTTACAACAAGCTGATGAACGAGGCTCCGTTCTACTCGGCCTACTCCAAGATGCAGGCGCAGTACGCTCCGGCAGGCTCAGCTGTGGCCATGCAGGTCAGAAAAAATGCACCAAAGCCGTCTTCTCTGCTGCTCAAAATCTCACTCAAACAATAGTTTAATATTGTGTTTAACATTGATACTTAAACATGTTATTTATGTAGCTTTGCATCATGGGACATTAAAACTACAAGCCTGTCTAAATCAATCTGTTAATCAATCATAAAACAGCAGCACACAACCAAACGAAAAGGACACAAGTCAAAGAACAAAAGAACCTAGCTCATCCCGATTCCCAATTATACAATTTTAGACTGGATGTATTACTACTGGTTTCCAAACAAGACATGACAAGCATTTGATGACATAAGTATATCAGTTTGGATTTGAAGATCTCCAAAGAGTTCCCTTCTTCATTAGCAAGATGAATATGGTGTTGTAACAAAGTGTTGTTTCTAAGTTAAGGTGGCAATAGACAACTTTCATTCACCTCCTAGCATTTCCAAGTGGTTTTATTGTTGGCATATCTGTTGCAAAGACAACCAGATCTCTTTCTGTTTTCCTCAGATCTTAGCAACTACCAGCAACACAGTGCTCTGATGAAGGCAGAGTACAACACCCGGTAGTATTAATAAGTAGGCAGGTTTTGTTCCTCACTGAATTTTGGTTTGTAACCCAACCCTCTCAAGTCCCGGAGCTCTCTCCATACAGTGGATGCCCGGCCGAGGTAGGGCTGTCGCAATAACCACAATATTGTATTACCACACTACTGAGAAGCCAAACGCAGGGGATGGCAAGCAACGGCCACAACCGTTATGTTCATGTGTTTTCTTTTTTGATTTCTTTGCAGTGGGAGCGCCATATTTTTACACTATGCTACAAACGCCAGCAACGTGACAAGGCGATGAGTGTCTATTCTGCACTGAGCGCTGCACGTTTGGTCTTTTTTTTTTCTGGTTGCAGAGAGTTGAAAAATGTTCAACTTTGGGTAAAACGCTGCCCTCGTCACTGTAACCTTTTAGTGTAGTTAGAGTAGTTTTACGATGGAGGAGGTGTGGGACAAATACCACAAAGACCAACCGTCCCATGCTACATGTAGGCTACAAGTGCTGAACAACAATGCAAAATGAATACACATAGCTATCGATAACATACTGATAGCTACCGGGGAAAACCAAAGCGCTATTCTCTTCCTGCTTTGGTTGATGCACTTTCTTTGTGCCGTAAATGGAGCCTCCATTTTCCCAGGAAACCGTACCCGGTGGCATCGAGGCTTATAGGGAACCAATCTAAATGCTGATGGTGTCATTATTCTGTATATATGACATTGTACTAATGTAGTGTAGCTAATCATACTGCATGTCTCCAGTCTCAATGACAGGCCTCTTCCGTATATGATGGTGAATTAAGGTTGGCAAAATGGGCTTCATTTCTCAGTGAATTCATGCATGTTTGGAGAACTTCAGATCAAATCATTTCAGAATCCGGTTGGTGTTTTATTGAGTCATCTTTTCTCCGTCTTGTGATGCGTGCTGACTGGAGTCAATAAAAAGCCGAGTCATATATAATTTAAGGACGGGTTCAGTCAGAGGCTGGTTCACAGTTCACAACGCTGAAGGCTGCAGAGATTTTGTGTGTTTTGACAAACCGTGTTAACCCACGACGAGCTGCCTGAGTCGACTCTCATTCTGTTGATCTCCTGATATGATGTGTTTCTTTTAATGTAGAGGAAAATCATTCAGAGCAGACGCATGATTCTATCTTGCTGTTAGTCTCCGTATTTTATTCCTCACATCCTCCACTCGTGTTTTACATTTGGCCAGTATAGCAGTAGATTTTGTAGTTCGGTACACTCGTCCTGATAGCTTGACATTCAGTCAGCTTTCCTCTCCTCCCCGGAGAGTCGAGAGGCTGCCGGCTTTTCTTGGCGGTGGCTGTTTTCTCTGCAGTGATTGATGTCGCTGTCTCTCCTCAGAGATTTAGAAAAATGTCCACTTCACTAGACGGCCCACACCGGAGTGCTGCTCTATTTTTCTCTCCTCTTTTTGTTGTTGTTCTTCTTTTCCTCTTCATCTTTTTTTGCAGCGTGTTGGTATATTCCTCACCAGGCTGCTGCTGCACCTGCAGCGACGAGGATTTAGTTTACATAAGCACTGAAAAATCCTGATTCTATTCATAGAAAACTACCTGACTTTACTGTAATAGTCTGCACTTTATTCCTCCAACAACATCTCTCAGGACTCCTCTTTATTAGTGATGCTCAGGTCAACCTGATGATGATATTAATATTAATGGGTTGAATGAGAATTTAGGCGTCAGAGTTTTTATATTTGTTTGGTTAAAGAGAATTTGTTATTTAGTAGGTTTGTATTTTTTACTTAAAGGAACAGTCTGTAGCATTTCAGGGGATCTAATCGTAGAAATGGAATATAATATTAATAACTATGTTTTCATTAGTGTATAATCACCTGAAACTAAGAATCATTGTGTTTCCATTAGCTAAGAATGAGTTTTTCATATCTACAAACCAAACTCTGGCTCTAGAGAGAGACTGTCATGTTCTTACGTTACCTGAAGGCCACCGTAGTTCTCAGACATGCTTGAAAAACAGCGTAAAGTGAGCTGCAATGTGCTAAACCGTGGTACCGCCAGCCGCCGTCTGACTTCCGTTGCTCCTAAAGTAGTGTTATTATGGTGAGGATGACCTCTGAGAGAGGCCAAGGGCGTTATCATGGACTTAGGCGGCTCACGTTACCTCAGTCTTATAAAGGGAGGAGTGAGGGAGGGAGCAGTTGGTTGTGCGCTATCTAAAAAGATATCGTTTTTTATTTAGTTTCAGTTTACGAACACTATTTTTCACTGCTTATTTTTGTTTTAGTTTACGATAATAATTGTTTTTCATGCTCTGGGACTTCCTGTTTTAACATGAAAAAGCCCTCCGTGCACAAAGCCAGCTCCATAAAGAAATGGTATTAACTCCCAGTTTGGTGTGGAAGAACTTGACTGGTAGTAGTCGTGTTATTATGGTGTGGATGGAAAGGCTCTTGATCCCTAGTTACTTGATCACTCTGGCGAAACTACATCTTTTCAGCGAAGAAGAATTGTGATATTAATCCTGCTCGTCTCCCTCTGGCCTCCTCAGGGTTACCTTGGCCCGGCTGGCGGAGCCTACCTGCCTCCGGGGATGCCCCAGGTACCGACCGCTCAGCCCTACGCTCTGCCCAGCGACCAGCCCGGACAGCTGCACTCACTGCCCCCCAACGTCTCGGCTCCACCCAGCTGCCAAGCTGCTCAGCCCCCCTACATGAGGTAAGAAAACAGCATCTGTAACTCTGCAGAGAATCCAAATATTAATAATAACTGGGGTCATGTCATGTGACTAATAAAGGTGCTCCACGCCTCAGATCTTTGGCATTAACAAGCTACTAGTTTTGACTTTTGGGTTTTCTATGAAAGTACATGTTTACTACTGCGTGTATTGTTTTCACTGATTAGACATGAATGTCTGTGGTAAAAATGGTTAGTGACATTTTGGAAAAAAATCTGTCACAGAACAACTCTTAACATAGAAAGAAATTAAGTAAATAAGAAATAATGAATAAATAAATGCAAAAATAAATTTAAAAGTGAATAAAGATAAATAAATAAATAAATAAATAAATGATAAATAAATGTAAAAATAATAAAAAAATAAATGCAAAAACAAATTTAAAAGTGAATAAAGATAAATAAATAAATAATAAATAAATGTAAAAATAGTTAAAAAATAAAGGCAAAAATAAATTTAAAAGTGAATAAAGATAAAAAATAAATGTAAAAATAAATGCAAAAATAAATTTTAAAGTGACTAAAGATAAATAAATAAATGTAAAAATAATTAAAAATAAATGCAAAAATAAATTTAAAAGTGAATAAAGATAAATAAATAAATAATAAATAAATGTAAAAATAGTTAAAAAATAAAGGCAAAAATAAATTTAAAAGTGAATAAAGATAAAAAATAAATGTAAAAATAAATGCAAAAATAAATTTTAAAGTGACTAAAGATAAATAAATAAATGTAAAAATAATTAAAAATAAATGCAAAAATAAATTTAAAAGTGAATAAAGATAAATAAATAAATAATAAATAAATGTAAAAATAGTTAAAAAATAAAGGCAAAAATAAATTTAAAAGTGAATAAAGATAAAAAATAAATGTAAAAATAAATGCAAAAATAAATTTTAAAGTGACTAAAGATAAATAAATAAATGTAAAAATAATTAAAAATAAATGCAAAAATAAATTTAAAAGTGAATAAAGATAAATAAATAAATAATAAATAAATGTAAAAATAGTTAAAAAATAAAGGCAAAAATAAATTTAAAAGTGAATAAAGATAAAAAATAAATGTAAAAATAAATGCAAAAATAAATTTTAAAGTGACTAAAGATAAATAAATAAATGTAAAAATAATTAAAAATAAATGCAAAAATAAATTTAAAAGTGAATAAAGATAAATAAATAAATAATAAATAAATGTAAAAATAGTTAAAAAATAAAGGCAAAAATAAATTTAAAAGTGAATAAAGATAAAAAATAAATGTAAAAATAAATGCAAAAATAAATTTTAAAGTGACTAAAGATAAATAAATAAATGTAAAAATAATTAAAAATAAATGCAAAAATAAATTTAAAAGTGAATAAAGATAAATAAATAAATAATAAATAAATGTAAAAATAGTTAAAAAATAAAGGCAAAAATAAATTTAAAAGTGAATAAAGATAAAAAATAAATGTAAAAATAAATGCAAAAATAAATTTTAAAGTGACTAAAGATAAATAAATAAATGTAAAAATAATTAAAAATAAATGCAAAAATAAATTTAAAAGTGAATAAAGATAAATAAATAAATAATAAATAAATGTAAAAATAGTTAAAAAATAAAGGCAAAAATAAATTTAAAAGTGAATAAAGATAAAAAATAAATGTAAAAATAAATGCAAAAATAAATTTTAAAGTGACTAAAGATAAATAAATAAATGTAAAAATAATTAAAAATAAATGCAAAAATAAATTTAAAAGTGAATAAAGATAAATAAATAAATAATAAATAAATGTAAAAATAGTTAAAAAATAAAGGCAAAAATAAATTTAAAAGTGAATAAAGATAAAAAATAAATGTAAAAATAAATGCAAAAATAAATTTTAAAGTGACTAAAGATAAATAAATAAATGTAAAAATAATTAAAAATAAATGCAAAAATAAATTTAAAAGTGAATAAAGATAAATAAATAAATAATAAATAAATGTAAAAATAGTTAAAAAATAAAGGCAAAAATAAATTTAAAAGTGAATAAAGATAAAAAATAAATGTAAAAATAAATGCAAAAATAAATTTTAAAGTGACTAAAGATAAATAAATAAATGTAAAAATAATTAAAAATAAATGCAAAAATAAATTTAAAAGTGAATAAAGATAAATAAATAAATAAATAAATAATGAATAAATGCAAAAATAATGTAAAATAAATGCAAAAATAAATTTAAAAGTGAATAGATGAAGATAGATATATAAATAAATAAAAGGTACAATTAGAAAACGGCCAAAGAGGATCTACTTAACCACATTGAAATAAGAGACAATAATGTTTACATGATGAGACTCAGTTTCCTTATCTGCTGTTGGATCTAAGTGTCGCGTCTGTATTTTCCTCCCAGCAGCGGTATGAACGCTCAGTACATGAACCACGCAGCTGGAGCTCCGTACGCCCACCAGGCGGGCGTGGCCATGGACATGTCGACCTATCACAACTCCAACATGCCTCCTGTGTCCTACCCGGTGGCCGCCCCCCCTCACCAGGCTCCTCAGCAGCAGCAGGCGGCGTATTATCAGCAGCCTCTGCTGTAAACCTCCGACTGACCGCAGACCTGACATCAGTACACACCTCAGATATTTCACTTTCCAGCGGCGTGTTCATTTGGCTTACTTTTGTGCCTGATGAGCTGAACTGAACGCACCCCTGTGAACGTCTGAAATAACTGAGGTGTGCATGTGACGCAGGTCTGTCTTGGACACTCTCTCTGTGTGTGTGCACGTCCTCAGCTTCTGTACGTGAGGCTAAACATGGCGTCAGGAGTCTTCACTGCTTTTTCCCGGCTGACAGTGAACGCGGCGCTGCTCGTCACACACGTCATAGGTCAACACAGAAGAAGAAGAAGAAGAGTTGCCAGTCACCAATACAGGACCACCACATCATGAGCAGTCATCACCTAATTCAACACAATGCTCCTCCCAAACGTTTCTGTTTCTGATTGACCCCCTTTCTAAAGAATTCACTCAACATGTCCTCTCCTGAGGAGGTACCGGAGGGTCGGGCCGTGTCCACACTAATGTAGATAAATGAGAAAACATGATTCTTTTTCTACCTTGTTTATATACCGACAGTGTAGTGAAAGCAATCCCCTCTCGATGTCTGCACTGGATACGTTCAGACACAGTACGGCTGTGCACAAGAACCGCTTTGGCAGCCCATATAGCCGGATACAAGTCAGAATAAAATAGATTAAAATAGCAGCTCTGCATGTAAGGGAAATGTGAGCCTTTATGCTCGGCCGGTTTAGACCGCTGTATTGATCAAAATGAAGCACATCTGTTGTGTCAGATGACTGAAAAACACGGCTGAAACGTGACCGCTACAGACGACCCGCAAGCCGACAAAAACAACTTTTTGAAACACGTTCTGCAGAGTAAATGAAGTTGAAAAGTCTCACGTTGTAGTTTGGACAGTAAAACTGAGCTGTCATGCATGATATATGCTAGTGCGCTAGCTAGAGCTGCAAAGATTAATCAACTAGTTGTCAACTATGAAAATAATCGGCTACTATTTTGACAATAAATTGATCGGTTTCAGTCGCTCAGTTCTTTGATTGCAGCTTTCCTGGTTTCTTTCCTCCTCTATGACAGTAAACTGAATATCTTTGAGACATTTCAGGATGTCATCTTGGGCTTTGGGAAACACTGATCCACATTATTCATCATTTTCTGACCAAACTAAGGCTGCAACTCACGATTATTTTTTATTATCAATTATTTTCTCGATTAATCAGTTAATCATTTAGTCTATAAAATGTCAGAAAATAGTGAAAGATCCTAATTTCTCAAAGTCCAACGTGATGTTTTTTTGTCCAAAACCCAAATATATTCACAGAAATGCAGGTAATATTCATATTTGAGAGGCTGCAAACAGCATTTTCTGACATGTTTGCATAAAAAATTACTTTAAGAATTAATCAATTATCAATATAGTGAGCTGTCATGCATGATATATGCTAGTGCGCTAACTAGAGCTGCAAAGATTAATCGATTAGTTGTCAACTATTAAAATAATCACCTGCTATTTTGATAATCAGTTTGAGTCGCTCAAATCTCTGATTGCAGCTTCTTAAATGTGAATATTTTCTGGTTTCTTTCCTCCTCTATGACAGTAAACTGAATATCTTTGAGACATTTGAGGACGTCGTCTTGGGTTTTGGGAAACACTGATCACCATTTTTCACCATTTTCTGACATTTTATAGACCAAACTAAGGCTGCAACTAACGATTATTTTCATTATCGATTAATCAATTAATCGTTTTGTCTATAAAATGTCAGAAAATAGTGAAAAAATTCCAATTTCTCATTTAAAGTGGTGACTTGTTTTGTCCAAAACCCAAAGATATTCACTTTAATATGATGTAAAACAGAGAAGCAGGTCATTTTCATATTTGAGAGGCTACAAACAGCATTTTCTGACATAAAAGTCTGCTAAAAAATGACATTAAAGATTAATAAATTATCAAAATAGTTGGTGATTATTTTTCTGTCGATCAACTAGTCGACTAATCGTTGCAACTCTAGTACCAGCTAGTGCGGATTGAGCCCCATTTGACACCTAAATATACATTTTCAGATGTATCTGCATTAATGTGAACACGGCCTCAGATGTTTTGTTTGTCTTTTAGTTTTTAATGATCATCTTGTTTTTAAGTCTGCAGGTGAATTCAGTTCATTCTGACCGTCTCTTTGTCCTTTTAGTGCCGTTTGCACCGAACGATCGAATCACGTTGGAGCTCATGTTTCTGCAGCGTCGGCTCTTATCAATTAAATCTGTGTCGGACAAAGTAGCCGTTATTTAAAAAAAGGCAGGAAGCTCTGTTTGTTTCTCCCTCACCAGCATCCATCACTTTAGCTCATCTGTGTTTGTTTGAACAGAAGTACAAACTCTATTTTCAACTATCAAATATGTATGTTAACAGTTGTGTAAATGGTTAAAAAACAACAATACTTTCCCTTAAAGTCACTGCCTTGTGATGCGTTCTGTGGTTGCATTTGAGATATTTAAGATGTTTTTGTGTGTTTGTTTTATACATGTCTGTATGTTTGAGGGCTTACCCATAATAGGGTCTTCATCGTTGTAAAATGACACTGATTTTCATCAGATTTTAGGGTGAACTGAGGAATAGGTAGATGTCTTTGTGTGTTTATTAATCTGGTGAAATGCTGCATCTGTTCATGATTATTACATCAGTACCTTCCTGCCTCTCATCGTCACGTGTGGGCTCTCTTCCATGTTTTATGCAAATGCACGATACTGAGATTTTTCATGTCTATATACGTATTGCCTGTACTTTGATTTATATATATTGAGACATTATACATGTATAATTTACATGGCTGGAGAATGTGTAATTATTATTCTGCTTTTACTTTAATTTTCCAGACAAAATGTTAGTGGAACATTTTCAAAAAAGTTCAGAAACTGTTAGTTGTTAATATGAAGAAAGAAAAGATGCTTTACTCTTTTTATTCCATTTTTGGGGTTAAAATGATTCAACTTAAAGGAGCAGCTTTCATAGAATCTACAGTCGTGTTGCTCCGTAGTTATAATTCTGTCTATATTTCCTTTACACGCCTCATATTAAAGGCATTGTATATTAGATGTAAAATACCTGCTTTTGTCGGTGACATTTGCACCTTAGCTTTGTAAACATTTATTTACCACTGGATGCCTTGTTTTTTCTGTAGAAATCAAAAGAACGACACAACGTTGGCGAGTAACTTCAGTCTCTGGATCCGCTGGATATGTATAATTCTGTATATTTAAAATATTCCAGGAAAAGTTCCTTTATCCAGGATTTTAAAACTGCTTTTTTTAACAGAGCAAACTTATAATATTCTTTGAAATAAAAAGAAATTTACCTGTGATGAGGGTGGTCTTTTTTTAACCTACATTTCCCTTCTGATGTCTTTTACGTAATTACATTTATGCAATTAAGAGGAAGATGATTAAAATAGCTCCTAATTAGCTTCTCCTGTTCACTGCACACTTCACCGGCTGCACGTGATGAACAAGCTCATACTGTATGATTTATTCTTTGAAGTTGGCCTTTTTATAGTTTCTGCTCTTTACTTTTCCAAAAGATGCACTGGGGGTGCTTTCACTGTGTTATTCTGGTGGCAAAGTGCAGGTGAAAAGTGTTGTCTTTGATAAATGTTGAAGGCCAGACACAGCAGGCTGTTCTCCAGGATGAGGACACCGTCGTGTCGAGGCTTTCCACAGACGTGCAGTGAAAACAGCACAGCTGGTCGTGCTGTCAGAGTCTGGTGAGGATGACTGAGGAGAGTTTATCATCTGTTGTTTGTCCTGCTTTATTTGCTGAGATAAAACAAGCCTGTTTTATTTTTATGTGCAGAACTAAATCAGTAGAAAGTGGTTGTGTTGGGCTACTTAATACAAGACTATACATATATATATATTAAGATGTGTTCTATTTACCATTAATATATTTACAGTTACCAGTCGTCATCATGGAGAATGTTTAGAAAAAGCACTTGATTGTTTATGCTTATCATTTATATATCATATCAGAAGAATTAGAATGATCTTTATTGTCATTATACTCCGATACAATTACATTTCGCAGGCTTCTGTCGATGTAGTTAAGAATAAAAACAAATAAAAGCCGTGATAAAAACAGTAATAGCAGCAAAGATTTATAGAAGGCTCGAGTTAAATTAAATTTACACATTTACAAATTAGCTAAAGTACAAGTTTACAGAGATTTTAATAAATATATGTTGAAAATATTTGTTTATTTTTTTAATCTATTTTATCTACAGTATTTTTATGAGGGATGTTGTAGTTTTTGAATAAAGAATAGATAAAGAGAATGACTTTTCCTGAACTCAGGTCATGCTGGGATAGTGTTTATGTTGCCTTCAAATGCTCCTCGTAAAGTCCAACTTCTACAAACGCAACATCACCATCAGCTTTATTTGCCAAGTATGTGAACACATACAATGAATTTGGTTTTTAGTTGTTCTCAGTGTACTTAAACAGAAATAGACACACAGCTAAAAACAAGAACTTACTACTTATTTATATAATTTTTTATAATTTCTCTGTTTATATACATTTCTATTGTAGAACGGGAGCAACTGTAATATAACCCAATACGACAGTAACGGCTACTTCAAGTGATTCTGAAACAGTCTACACTGTAAGATTTTTATTTTTAAGGTTAGAACGAAAAAACAAAATCTGTGATTTTTAGTTCTTATTATAAACACTGATATTTATTTTACAATGGAAGCTTGTCTATAACGGAGAAAAAAACACCTTAAAGACGCAAAGCTACTGTAATACAGTTTGCTTGGGAATAGCGGGCCGTGGGTAACCCGTTTTACCCGTTGAGAGGCTGAAAAGATGGACACCAGTCTCTGAGTACAAATTATAAATTGTCTTTATTTCAGAAGGAAAGGTTCCTGCGGTTGAAATGCAGAGTTCCTCAAAAGGTTCCTGGTTCAGAAGGAAAGTTCCTACGGTCCAAAAGGGGCGATGCTTTCATGCTACACTGGTTACAGAAAACGAGCTGAACAAAGTTATCACTCAACTGGCGATGTGCTTTCCTACGCTGTGACTGTGACCTGTGACCTGTGACCTGTGAGCTGTGACCTGTGAGCTGTGAGCTGTGACCTGTGACTGTGACCTGTGACCTGTGACTGTGACTGTGAGCTGTGACTGTGAGCTGTGACCTGTGACTGTGACCTGTGACCTGTGACTGTGAGCTGTGACCTGTGACTGTGACCTGTGACTGTGACCTGTGACCTGTGACTGTGACCTGTGACCTGTGACCTGTGACTGTGACCTGTGACTGTGACTGTGAGCTGTGACCTGTGACTGTGAGCTGTGACCTGTGACTGTGACCTGTGACCTGTGACCTGTGACTGTGACCTGTGACCTGTGACCTGTGACCTGTGACTGTGACCTGTGACTGTGACTGTGAGCTGTGACCTGTGACTGTGAGCTGTGACCTGTGACTGTGACCTGTGACCTGTGACCTGTGACTGTGACCTGTGACTGTGACCTGTGACTGTGTGTGTGGATGAAGCATTAGGTTGTTAAATTAGTTAGCTAGCTAGCTTGCTAAATCCACTTTAATGCTACACTGGTTACAGAAATTGAGTGCACATGGGAGAAGTTCACTGAAACCTCCTCAGGTTTAGGCAACAGCTCTACTTGGTTAGGTTTAGGGAAAGATAACGGTTTGGGTTAGAATAAACTCTTTCTGGCAGAAAGCCCTGAAGGCAAAGACTTCTCCCGTGTGCAAAATGAGCCGAACAGTTCAGGCAGAGGCAACGAATACTAGTCAATCACAGCACAGCAGGGCGGGACGAGGCCCAACACTGGGGGAAAAACAACGCGGGGCACACGCCGAGCAGAGAGGACAAGATGAAGCCTGACCGTCGGCTGCATTCGTTAAAAATCCGACAATAAGGCACCTTCCCACAGGGTTGTTCGGAGGCGTGTTTATTTGTGCTTCAGAACGTAACCGCCGTGAAACAATCAGAAAATAACATTTGATTTCTCTGATTCACTGCTTTGCTCTCACTAACGGCGCTCCCTCTCTTCATTCACTCTATAGATTGCATTTTTTCATCATTTTAAATAAAGTAAATTATGATTACACATCAGGAGCTACAGAACATGAACGGTGGTGATAATGGCTCCACAGGTTGACTTCATGTGTCTGTGTTGAGCCATGTAATGTGAAAACTAGCAGGGTGACGCATACATCTGTAATAAACTAAATCATATCTGTATTTGTTTTGCAGCAAAACCCAGACATAATCTGTTTGTAGTCAGTTGAGAAACTCGGGTTCAGGTTTTATCTGCTTCTTTCTGTTTCTTACAAGCAAATCTGTTATAATATGAAAAACGGCTGGTATTGGCATATACATGGTATACAGTATATATTTAGTAGTATGTGAACATTAAGTGCAGAACTCTCGTTCCACAGGGTGGAGCTGCATCAGAAAGCAAAGCAGAAACATCTATTTAAATGTGTTAATATACAGTTCTGTTGTCATAAACAGAACTGATCTGCAGAGGCACTTTGGGTTCAGAATATATGAATGAATGAAGACAAAGTGAAACCCAGGTCCAGGTGGAGGAGGTGGTGGAGTGTGGAGCAGAAGGAGTGGAGGAGTCTCAGTGTGTCTGCAGAGACTGTGCAGAAGGACAGATACACTGATGATACTCTGTCAGGTCCAGAGGAACACACAGGGATGATGGTGGTTAGAGATCACTACCTCCATCTGATGAGAGAAGAAGAAGAAGACAACAGAAGTCATCCCTCAGTGTTTACAGAGACTCCCTTCATCATCAGTCAGTCAGCATCCAGTATAAAGAGAGCAGGGACTTCAGTCTGTGCAGCGTAGCCAGCTTCCTTTCAGCTCTCATGTTAACGTATTGGAGTGAACACTGAGCTCAGAGCTCACAGACCAGAGGCCTGTACTACGAAGCCAGTCCAACACACCCAGGGTATCTTCTCCTTATCTGGTCTAACTAACCCCTCAACCAAGATCCCACTAAGCGGTCCTACGACAGTTCTTATCAACTCGCTAAGTCAACCCAGGGTTTCTCTGTCTGGCTGTGAGCGCGTTCACATAGAAGGGGCGGGGTTTGTAGCACATGACCAATCACAGACATGGACCAGTCTACGGTCAGCAGAGCAGCAGACTTTACAGATGAATATTAGACAAGTTGAACACATAATCCAGACTAGAAGTAACACAGTTTAAACCGCCAGATGCAGGAAGGACAGCGGACTGTGTGAATGTGTAAATTAACAGACTTTTAATATCACGACAGATCTGACTAGAACTAATTACACGTGTATTCCATCAGATTAATGAGTTGATTAGATGTATTCTTATAGAATAGAATAGAAGATACTTTATTCATCTCCTGGAGGAATTACAATACTTTAGTCTCATTCTTTCAGCTCCAACCCCGGCGGTGGGAAACAGACTTGGGAGAAAGTAAAAGAATAAATCTATAAACATAATTCACAGCGGTAAGCAGGCTTACTTTCACATCTTCTAATCACCCACAGCATACATACAAGTATTGGTAGCAAAGTAACCAAGGCAACGCATTCAGTCTGAGGGACTGTAGGAGCACGACTCTGACGTGTCTCACAGCAACATACGGCTCAAGAAGCTGATTCAGATGAGGGACTTCATGAATATCATATATGAATATATATATACTGATTTTGTGTCATTGTGGTTAGTTAAATGTAATTGATGTCCGTTTCACACCGCTGGGTCTGCAGCTGAGAGAAGAAGGCTAAATTATTGTCATACAGGCCATAACAATACATGTGATCACATTAACTCAGCAGAGTACACAAAGTAGTTCTAGTCAGATCTCTGGTGCTCTAGACGGGGCAGTGATATTACAAGTCTGTTCAGTTACACCTTCACACAGTCGCTGACCTTTCTGCATGCGTCACTTTAAACTGTGTTGCTCTTAGCCTGGATTATGTGTTGAAATTCACCGTCTCTGTAATATTATCTCACGATCCACACAGTACACAGTGGAAATAACCTGCTGAGAGTCCTGAGAGCATCATTACTGCAGAAACAGAGAGCTATTCACTGCTCACTTTAATGATGGATTTACTGCTGTTAGGTTGCTTTCAGTCACATTTTGAATGTTTCATCTACTTTTAAATATTACATGACAAATGTGTAAATATGAGGGCTGTCAATCTATTAAAATATTCAGTCGCAATTAATCGCATGATTGTCCATGATTTAACGCGATTAATCGCAAATTAATCGCATATTTTTTATCTGTTCAAAATGAACCTTAAAGGGAGATTAGTCAGGTATTTAATCCTCTTATCAACATGGGAGTGGACAAATATGCTGCTTTATGTAAATGTATGTTTATATTTATTATTGTAAATCAATTAACAACACAGATCAATGACAGATATTGATCCAGAAACCCTCACAGGTA
>CAKAOH010004087.1:0-10147 GCA_916701665.1 Sebastiscus tertius
ACATTCTTCCTACATTTATGATCAAATCACAAAGAATTGTTGCAGCACAAGAGGAAGTAATGCATCTTATCTCTCCACATCTTCCACATTTTACAGTTGCTACAACATTTAGGGAAGTGTTCTGCTCTATTGCTGTGATTTCATATTAAAGGGACATTATAATAAAAGTTTGAAATAGCCTGAAACTTGGCTCACTCAAGCAGAACAGGCCCAAAGCCCTGAGGAGGAGGCGATAGCAGCAACTCACAACAGTTCATGTAACATTCAGGGACATTATACTGTAGGTAACCTACTATTAGACTATTGGTGTTGTTGCTGAGTTCACCTGTGCAACAATAAAGACTTTTAAGCGTTGACCTTCTTTAAACTTTAAACAAAACCACTCACCTGTCGCTGCGAGGAGGAACAAAGCGACCGAAACCAGCCTGCTGACAACCATGTCGACCTGTTTGTGTCTCTTATCTCTGCTGCAGGTCGGTGTCTCTTCTTCTTAAATACTCCTGGAATAAAAAAAAAAGGAACAGAAAGTTCTCAGAAATCCTTCTTAACGTCGAATAAACCACCAGACGCGTCTGTTTCAGCAGCTCTTAACTCCCAGTGTGGAGGTTTCTGTGTGTAATAACCGTCTGAATCTCACCTGAGGAGTCCGCCCAGGTGACAGAGGTAATAGGATCCCTGGTGACGTCAGAGTGGAAAAACTGGTTTGACTGCTGGAGCTAAAAGTTATTACAAAGCACATTTACAGGAAGGGGAGACAGTACTAGATACTATTTACACAGGTCAGGTCGTTGAACCCTGCAGCACAGTGACACACATTTAATATGTTTATGTATTTATTTATTAAACTCCTTCAGTTTATTCTACAATTCAATTAAATTCAATTTATATTTGTTTTTGTTTTGCACAATTTAAGACTATACAACATAACAAAAAAATAAATTAATAATATAGAGTGCAGGAAGAGGCAAAAAAAAAAAAAAAACACAGCAGCGTTTGCTATTGTTACATTTTTTCTTATTTTTTTTTATTTATTTATTTGTTTTGCACAATTTAATACTACACAACAAAACAAAAAATAAATGAATAATATACAGTGCAGGAAGAGGCAAAAAAAACAATGGGCTTATCTGAAGCCTCCACCAAGAGACAAGATTAATATAAAAAAATAATATGACTACATAATAGTGATAACAAACAATTAGGACAAGATTAATATAATAACAACAATAGCAATACAGTAAATATATGAAAAATATAAGTGTGTGTGTGTGTGTGTGTGTGTATGTGTGTGTGTGTGTGTTGCGTGGAAGTGTATGGTTAATGTTTGTGAGGAGGAAATTGATTTAAATATCTATAATGATTTCTGGGCAATCGTTACCAAACAACATTGTGAGTGGGAAAAAATAAAAAGCATGATAGATACATGGACAACATGGGGAAAAACAATTACAAGACGGCAATTAAATGACCCTTTAAGTGACTTTAGAAACATTTGACAGATAAACAGTTTATTGATAGATGTGAAAAGCTACTCCATAACTTGGTTCCCCTAAATCGAAAACTGACCTCTACTAGTGAGGAAGTTAGGAGGATGAAGATGTAGAGATTGACAGGTTGAGTAAGAATGTATTTGAGAATTTGTTTTAAAATAGGAATATTCAATAATTCAAATATAATTCAATCTTTAAGGTCCAGATAAGAGAAAAGAAAAAAACAATACATTATATATAATGCATTACAATACAGGAAGCACTATAAAAAGTCATGATTAAAAGATATTAAAAATATTATTATTAATATAAATATATACATTCATCAATGCCTTACATATAAAGAACTATTCCAGTGCCTCCACAGCTGGGATCGGTACCCTGTAGTGCTAAATCTGATATTAGACAACCTCAAGATTATGTCATTCTCAGAGCCGGCATATAAATTTGTACATAAGATTTATTAAATCTGTGCAATATTATTACACTGAATGTAAAATACATTTATCTGTGCAATATCGTTGATGCAATATACACCTCAGTGCAACTACCTTTGTTTACATTTATTTATTTATAACATCTACCCTACCTATTTGACAATTGCAATTACCTGTTTACATTACATCTACTTTTATATTTTATACTTCTAGTGTAACATTTCTGTTTATATTTATTTATTACATCTACTTTACTTGTTTTATTTGCTTTATATAACTGTGTGTGTTTTACCTGTTATATGTTTTATCTGCCTCGTTTAGTCTTGTGTCAAGTATTTGTTTTAAAGCAACTGTGAATCTCGTTGTATTTAATACAATGACAATAAAGCTTTCTATTCTATTCTATTCTATTCTTAATACAGTTTAGTATAGTTTGACCACAAATGGGCTGTATAAACTCTTTGATAATGTATTTTCCATGATGACTCATAAATTAATTATTAGTCATCCTTGACATGCCAGCGGAAATGAAACTGGCATATCTTTAATTTCAATTATGTGACACTCTTTCATAATATTAATCTTGATAATGTTTATTAATCTGTGACAACATATTCTGTAACATTAATGGAAATATATACAGTGGAAACTATTATTAGACTATCAATAGGGTATATCATATGAACCCTGAATTTCTAAGATAATTAATGACCATTTTTATTAAGTAATTGGCCAACTGTCAATATTCCTTTATTAAAGCATGTGTGATAGTAAATAGTCCTATTTTGATTACGGATTTATTGAATTAGAGTTTTGACCAGACAAAATGACGTTGCAGATATCTGTAATTACGTCAGGCAAGCAGGAAGCGGAAGTACATTTTTACCACAACTCTCTTATTTTTCATTTAATAATATTTTATTTCAAATATTCAATACAATATAATCGCATGTTTAGATGCTTCATTACAGTTCTGCAAAAAATACCTTACAGTATAAAAATAATATGAAAATGAATTATATATAAGGAAAGGAAAAGATTAAAAAAAAAAAAAAAAACTAAATTTGGGATCTGCTAAACAATTTGAATAAATTTGAAATGTCTAAACAATTTAATAGTTTTGGTCAATTTAGAATTGTTGAGTTTTAAGTTTTCAATCATAGTCAAACACCACAACTCTCAAGCAAACAAAGTTCTCGTTCGCCACAGATTCCTTGATGATAAGCTCTTTCTATTTCAAGGCATACTTATTTCATTTGAGACAGAGCGAACAAAACCCTGCTCTGTACACTTGTAACCTCAGTTTCGGATGCCAGTGACGTCACACACGACATCACAGAACATAAGAATAGTGACGTAAAGTGAGAACTGCTCGTAATACTCCTGCTGACATCTCAGCATTGATTAGTACTTGAGTAAATGTACTTAGTTACATTCCACCACTGCTGACAGTTATGAAGCTGTGACACATAGTAGAATATTCAGATATATTCTGCGTGTCAGCTTATTTGATTTGAGACAAAGAATGAAAAATTAAAAAAAGGCTCTGCCAGGAAGACTCTGAAACAACATTGACCTTGGTGACCTGCAGCCTAGGTGATGCACGTAGGCTCCAGGTCACGTCAATGCCTGGCTTCAAAAACAGGTAATAAAACATAGTGCTTATGTCTATGGATCAAACCCCGCCGGTGGACGCGCCCTAGTGGGGCATTGCGCGTCCCCCTGACCCAGAGGAGACGGAAAGGACTTCTACTTGTAAACTCGGTTTCGGATGCCAATGACGTCACACATGACGTCACCTCACAGATAGTCAACACTAAATCATGCTCAGTTTGATCAGCAGCCTCATGATCAGGTGGAGTTAAGGGAAGCTTCAACAGCGATACTGTGGAGACATTCAAAGTGCAACATTTCATAACAAACGCGTCAATAAAAATGTGATGCATTTGAACTGTTTCATGATTTTTTATTTTAAAGTGTCTTTTAAAATCACCACAATGTAGTCCACATACAGCAGACAGCATTTACAACATAGACTATAATACGTGTAAGCTTATTTCTTCTCTATAAATGCATGTAAATTGCATTGATTTAATTTAATTAATAACACCATTAAGTGGAGACACCCCAGGAAAAAACATCGTTTTTCTTGCACTGGTCAATTGTGAGATTTTGGGCTATTTTGCTTCCATAACATGTTTTCCTTCAGACTACCATCCAAAATACACATTTAGGTGTTTATTTTTATCACACTTTGTCTATTTACAACAGTAGATTTCTCCTAAATTCACCAACATTAGATAATGCTTCACTTGCATATTTAAACATACAAATTTCAAATCAAATTCCCTCAATGAGAAGGCATGAGGGCATCCACATACCTTACATGGTTGTCCACATACTTCTGGTGATATGGTTTATGAAACCATGAAATAGTGAACACAAGGACACAACATCCTTCTGCGCAGACAAATCACCATATTGGTATTTTATATATATATATATTGCATATTTTTAGGATAGTGGTGGTATTGCAGCTTTCATTTGTTCTCTGTATATAGCGTGTTATTGAACTCTTTGCTAATGTATATAGCATTTTATTCTATGTTTATATTTTCCATGTTAGTTGTAGTAGTCTGGTATATTTATAGTGTATTCTAATATATTATTTACATTGTGTATTCTATAGATATATATTTCTAGTGTTTATATGTATATTTACTGTGTATTTACTGTATAACCTGCTGCTGTAACACAACACCTATCTATCTTGTTTTCAGGATATTGTAAGAACAACGGCACATTCTTTTAGCCGATGTGTGCAGTTGAATTGCTGTTACATGCTGTTAATCCCTAAACTACTTGCTCAGACACAATACTCTGCTTTGCATATTTTTAAAATGTTGGTATTTCTTCATGACTGTAATCCTTGAAATCATTTCCTTCCTCTTTTTGACGCTTTAAAGTATAATCTAATATGACCCAGTGTTGCCCTCTACAGGACAACAACAGCACCTTCAGCATAATGCACATACCAACTGTGGACATGCTGGAGCTCATGCACAAACACATTCAATTGGTTGGTTAGTTTCAATTAATGATCTTCTTTGATGCCGTTGAGTTTCACTTCAGTTTATTGTCATTATACAGTAGTACAGCAGTGCTTTTCAGTGCAATTAAATGATTGTGCTTTGGCTACACCTACTCAACTATAATACATAAGTAAAAATCATCCACATCCCGTTATCAGAGAAAACATCGCACCATATAAAGCATATTCAGTGTATAAATAGAACCACGTGGATCTGACTAAACTGACAACAAGCCTCGGCTGAACATGGATCATGTGTCTCAGGCACAAGTGAAAGGCAAAATAAAAACGGAGTTTGGTTTTTCTTTACGCGTCGTCTCCTCAGAGTAGAGTAGAATAGAGACTTTATTGCTCATGCATCCATTAGAAGTCAGTCAAAAACACTTTTAAAGTTTTTGTTTCTCTGCTTATCGGTAGATTAAACCCTGCCAAAGCTGCCTTTGTCGCCCCACCCGGTTCTTATCGACTAATGCAACACAATCTTCCTCTACAGTCGGCCTGTGTGGCGCAAGGTCGCCTGTCTGCCCTCATCGTTTGGCAGCCAAGAAGAAGAAGACACAGGGGACAGATTTCAGTCAGGCAAAATAGATTGCCTACTTTAAAGAGTGATGATACTCCTCAGCAATGATGCCACATTGCGGAGCGCAGCGTTGCATCACTTTTGAGTTGAGAAAAATTTAAATTGCTTGCTGGTTAAGCATCTTTAAAATCCCTCATAGAGAGTTCATCCTATCTGGTTATTAAAACTGAAGGCTAAAGCTCAATATCTTTCATTACATTTGATAAAATGATTGAATGTAGATATTAAATATTACAGAATATAGACTTTCAGTTTAAGATTAAGTCACATTCATGCTTTGTACTCATCACCCTGTTAGATTTCAGATTTCTACTGCATATTTCAATAATATGTGAGAGTATAAAGTGTATGTATGCAGTAGTACGTGTGTTTAGTATTGAGTGCATGATGCAGAGTTAGCAGGCCTGTGACATACCAAATATATACCGTACGTTCACTCAGTTCAACTCATTGCACTTTGTGCATACATACAACTTGAGGAGAGTCTAACAGCAGTCACCGGATGATAATGGGTGCAGTGTTAACGTATGCAGCAGTTTGGCGCCTCGTTCACAGCCAGTGAATTTCCAGCAGCAAGGGAAGTGTCATCAAGGTCAGCAGTAGGCCACTGCAGCTTTGTAATAGGACACTCCACGCTGAGCATGGGAGGAGGAGCTCTGCAAGAAGAAAAAAAAAGGATGCAGGTTGAGAAGGAGGAGCTGTTTTGTTTTGGCAGTCACTCAAATGTTGTCTTTTTTGTGAAATAACAGGATGTGCACAGTTGTGGTAAACAGCAGCTTACTTTTATCAACCACTGAGGTTTTGGACGCCGTACCCACGTCGGGAAGTCTGATGGTGCAGGTGAAGTTGGACTTGCCGTTGGGCAGGCCTTTAAACAGCAAGCGGCAGATGTTGCCCGGGAAGATGCGGGCTCTGGCGCGCTTCTTGAAGGGGGCGTGCTGCTCCTCGTCCGGGTCGGTGGTGTCGAAGAGTCTTGCGCCGTTCGTGTACTTGCAAAATGGTTCCGGTGACTCAGCCGGGACCGCATATTTGCAGTCCATCCTGAGATTGTGCTCATCTAAGGAGCAGTAGTTCAACTGAATCACCTTCTGGGCTGACGCAAAGCCTATGTGTAGTGAGAGATGATCAGATATTTACCACCAAAAACTCAATCCACTCAGATGAGAAAATCATTCATAATGAAAGAAAAAGATATGCAAATATCAGAAAAAAAGTCCTTTATTCGCATAAATGATCTTACCAAAAAGTAAAATTGTGAGAAGCAACAACATTCTCCCAACTTTCCTGCAAAAAAAAAAAGAAAAAGATGTTGAATAAAACAGTCAGAACAAACTAACACCATCCTATTGAACCAAACAGCCTTCATATTTTGCTGTCATGTCTTCAAAAATCAAATAAAGCTGACTACGCTGTAAAGAGCGGGGTCAGATTTCAGAGAAATGAATGCCACGCTTCTAGAAAAGTCACTGTACCATATAACACTGAACAACTGAGAACAATACAGCCTTACTGTTTTCACGCTGCAAACTTCGCTGGTGGATTGCCAACATTGACACATTTCTGTGCTCAACCTCTCTCGCGCTGATTGTTTGCTTACTTGTATTTAATACGCTAAGAAAACACTGTCCATAAAGCAGCTCTATTTTGTTTGCTTGATGCAAAGCCCCTCTCGCCTTCATTCAAATATTTGCTTTAGTGCTGACTCCAGTGTTAAACCCCAATATTTCACCCAGACTGAAAGACAAGCATTGTGCATAGCTCAATATTTTACCACAGCTTAGATCCAGCAAATAATAGCACATGAATCATTCTCACCTTGTCTGATGCAGTTTGAGCTTTCCTCAGTGCTCTGCAGTGTGATGCCAGGGGTAGATACAGTAGAGGTCGGCTTATAGAAGAAACAGAGGAGAGAGAGGATGGGAGGGGGACAGAGAGGGAGGGGAGAGAGAAGGGGGGAGAAAATGCTGCTCCACTGGACTTTGGGGACATTTCTCAGTATTGTGTAAGGGTGTGTTTTTTATTGATTATCATCCTCTGTTTTACCACAGGATAGAGGATCCCATGTCAATACACAAACCTCCGGCCTCATCCGGAGAAGATTGAATTCAGGCTGAATGGGGTAGAAAAGGGAAAATGTTGTGATGAAGGTTTGATTAGCTGAGACACCTCAGCAGCTGTTCTACATTTCCTCCTCATTCAGTGTGCGGAGTACAAACTGTGTCAGCAGTTTCTCTGCCACTTTTGCCAACATAAATTAGAATATATACATATTAAACACAAATACGCACATCATTAATTTCAACTAAGGTATTGAAGATCTATACTGCATTTACACCCACATTAAATATATAAAAACACATCATAAAGGACAACAAGCGGAGGATATAATATGTCCTAATAGGCTTATCATTTAATATTACATTAAATATATAATAATGGACCAGAATTAGACTGTTAAAGGAACAGTGTGTAACATTTCGGGGGATCTATTAGCAGAAATGGAATATAATAATCATAACTATGTTTTCATTGTTGTGTTTTGAGCCCTTCATATCTACATAGGGAGCGGGTCCTCTTCACGGAGTCCGCCGTGTTTCCTTCGCCATGTTTTTACAGAACGGACAAACCAAACACCGGCTCTAGAGAGAGACTTTCACAATTTTACGGTACCTGAAGGCCACCGTAGTTCTCCGACATGCTTGTGAAACTGCAGTGACGTGAGCTGCAGAGTGCAAAACCGTGATACCGCCCATGGATTTAATAAGAGGACTCGATACAGCGTTGGATCCCGTTCATTCCTATGAAAGTTGCTCAGCATGCATGAAGCCTAAAATGGCTCGACTTCTGCCTGGAGAAGTACCCGGATCTTGGGCACATGGAACATGCGCAGTAGCATCCGCTCGGTCACATGACTCATTTCATGGGATCCCAACGTCACGCCGTCGTCACGGCTTGTGCTCCAGCCTCGGTCTGGGTCTCATTCACATGAACGGAGGAAGGGAAATAACTCTGGATTCAGCTATTAGTGAGTTTTACAACTTTTAAATAAGGGCTATCAGAGTGTTCGTACTGGGAAGTTGATTCACCTAAAAAAAATGATCTGCTGAGTTACAGACGTCTCTTTCCCAATGTAAGTCTATGGGAAAAAGTCTTTTTGGGCCCAATGCATCACGTGACAGACACGGAAGTTGCAGTACCGCCGTTTGGCCACTGCGAAAGCTGGGATCAACGACTGGCGCTCTTCCTGGAGGCTTGGGTACCAACAGCCACCGCCTTACTTCCGTTGCTCCTAAAGTATTGTGATTACAGTAAGGATGGCCTCTGAGCGAGGTCAACGCCATTATCACGGTTCTGACCTTGGCAGCTCACGTTACCGCAGTCTTGGAAAGGGAGGAGTGAGCGGAAGGGTATGTAGTAACATGGCTGTCCCACTCCAGAGATCTGAGGTGTTTTAGTGTGTATTTTCATTATAGTCTATATGTTATAGTCAAGTCTATACAGCCGCTCTGTGAGGCTCTACTAATTTTTAATTTGGAACAGGTGATGGCGCTGCATGAAGAGTCGGAGGATAACCATAATTCATCCTGAGGGGAACATGAATGTGTGTGTACTTGTCAACCTCGTGGTTGAGCTAGATGAAGAGTCAGGGGATCACCAACGTCAGCGAGATTCATCCTCTGGGGATCATGAATGCCTGTACTAAATTAGCCTCCATGGTAATCCATCCAATAGTTGTTGAGATGTTTCAGTCTGGACTGACGTGGTGGATCGACAGACGGACACCGCTTGAGCTGGCTTAGTGTGGAGGATGTAGAATGTGGCAAAATGTTTATCTAAATATTAAAGACTGAAGTAAAATGATTGGCTTGTGTTGTCTAAAAGAGACATGAAGAACAAGCAGAGCTGGGCACACTGCATCCTCTGTGTCCTCTCTCTGCATCCTCTGTGTCCTCTCTCTGTATCCTCCTCATATTGCTCATCCATTTTGTGAAGGTCCTTCCCGGACAGTTGCTGAACAACTGCCATACTGAGGCAGTCTCCCAGGACACTGACAGAAGTGTTGCAGAGGCCTCTGAAAAGCAGCACAACCCACAGAAAACAATGAATGCAGGAGATATCTGCCATTTTGCTCTGTACTCTATTCATTAAAGAGTCTGTAGCTGTGATCCCTGCTGCTGCTCTGCTGATGCTGCTGTTGATACACTGCAGATGAAACACAGAGCCGTCACTGATTCCTCCTCAATGATGCACGCTGTACTATAATACTATAGGCCTACTACCACTATACTATAATACTATAGGCCTACTACCACTATACCATCACTATACTACTACCACTATACCATCACTATACTACTACCACTATACCATCACTATACTACTACCACTATACCATCACTATACTACCACTATACCATCAAACTGCACCAAATAGTGATGAAGTCACCACTGTTTCACTAACAAAGACCACAGTGATGGTACGGGTTTGGAATAGTTCATTACATATTGAGATGGAGGGGAGCAATGATGATGAAGGAGGAATGGGTTA